>VMDR010015651.1:0-22052 GCA_007922815.1 Macrotus californicus | reverse complement strand
TCTTTCATTTCTGATTTTATTTATTTAGGCCCTCTCTCTTTTTTTCTTGATGAGTCTGCTTAAAGGCTTGTCAATTTTATTTATCTTTTCAAAGAACTAGCTCCTAGATTTATTGATCCTTAGAATTGTGCTTTTAGTCTCTATGTTATTTAATTCTGCTCTGATCTTGGTTATTTCCTTCCTTCTACTTGCTCTGGGCTGTCTTTGTTGTTGTTCTTTGAGTTTTTGTAGGTGTAGGGTTAGGTTGTTTATTTGAAATGTTTCTAATTTTTTTAGGTAGGCCTGTATTGCTATGAACTTCCCTCTCAGGACTGCCTTCGCTGTGTCCCATAAGTTTTGGGCTGTTGTGAGTTCATTTTCATTTGTTTCCAGAAACTTTTTTGATTTCTTCCTTGATTTCATTCTTGACCCATTCATTGTTTAATAGCATGCTATTCAATCTCCATGAGTTTGAGTGTTTTTGAGTTTTTTTCCTTGAGGTTCGTTTCTAGTTTCAGTCCCTTGTGGTCAGAGAAAATGCTTGATATGATTTCAATTTTCTTGAATTTGTTGTTTGTTTTGTGTCCTATCATGTGGTCTATCTTTGAAAATGTTCCATGTGCATTTAAAAAGAGTGTGTATTTTGCTTCTTTGGGATGAAAGGCTCTCTATATATCAGTTAAGTTCATTTGATCTAGGACATTGTTCAATGCTGTAATATCTTTGTTGATATTTTGTTTGGAAGATCTGTCCATTTTTGACAGTGGGATGTTGAAATCCCCTACTATAATTGTACTGTTGTCAATATCTTTCTTGAAGTCCTCCAAGATTTTCTTTATGTATTTGAGTGCTCCTATGTTTGGTGCATATATATTTACAATGTTTATGTCTTCTTGATGGATTCTTCCCTTGAGTATTATGAAGTGACCTTTCGGGTCTCTTTATATGGCCCTTTTTTTTGAAGTTTATTTTGTCCGATATGATTATTGCTACCCCGGATTTTTTTTACTGTTTGTTTGGAAAATTTGTTTCCAGCCCTTCACTTTCAGTCTGTGTAGGTCTTTTGTCCTGAAGTCGGTCTCTTGTAGGCAGCATATGTTTGGGTCATGCTTTCTTATCCATTCAGCTATTCTATGTCTTTTGGTTGGAGCATTTAATCCATTTACGTTTAAGGTTATTATTGATAGGTACTTATTCATTGCCATTTTTTTATACCTGTGTTCCTCTCTCTCTCACTCCTTTCCTTCTTTTTCTTAAAGCAGTCCTTTTAGCATCTCTTACAGAGCTGGTTTGGTGGAGGTGTATTCTTTTAGACTTCTTTTGTCTGGAAAGCTTCTTATTTGTCCTTCCATCTTAACTAAGAGCCTTGCTGTGTAAAGTAGCCTTGGTTGCAGGCCTCTGATTTTCATTACTTGGAGTATTTCTTGCCATTCTCTTCTGGCTTGGAGCATTTCCATTGAGAAGTCAGCTACTAGTCTTATCGGGGCTCCCTTGTATGTTACTTCCTGTTTCTCCCTTGCTGCCTTTAAGATTCTCTCTTTGTCTTGGAATTTTTCCATTTTAATTATGATGTGTCTTGCAGTGGGCCTCTTTGGGTTCCTCTTGATTGGGACTCTCTGTGTTTCCTGGATTTGCGTGACTTTTTCTTTCATCAAATTAGGGAAGTTTTCCATCATTACTTTTTCAAACAGATTTTCTATCCCTTGCTCTTCTTCTCCTTCTGGTATCCCTATTATATGGATATTATTATGTTTCATGTTCTCCTGCAATTCCCTTAACCCCTTTTCATTCTTTCGGAGCCCTTTTTCCTTATCTTTCTCTTTCTGGGTGTTTTTTCTACCTTGTCCTCCATCTTGCTGATCCAATCCTCTGCTTCACCTAGCCTGCTTTTGATTCTTTCTACTGTGTTCTTCAGTTCAGAAATTTTATTATTCATTTCCTCATGGCCCTGTTGATAGTTTCTATTTCTTTTTTCATGTTGATATAGTTTGCAGTGAGTTTATTGCAGTTTCTCTGTAGTTTTTGGTAATTTTCTGTAAGCTCATTGAGCTTCCTGACAACCATCGCTTTGAACCCAATATCTGATAGTTGACTTGCCTCTGTTTCATTTAGCATTCTCTGAGGCTTTCTCCTTTCCTTTCATTTGGGGATTGTTTCTTTGTCTTCCCATTGTTTGTGAGACTCTCCTTGTTAGCCTCTGTTTCTTAAATTGATCTGTTCTAATTGCCTGGGTTTCTGGTGTGAACTTCTGTGGTAGAAGACCTGTGAGATTCAGTGGTGCAGTCTCCTTGATCTTGTGAGCTTGCTGGTCTTGGGCTGTCATTTATGTTGACTCTCTGTATGTCTTTGGGTTTTGATTGTTGTTGGGTCTTTCTTTGGTGGTTCCTTCCCTCCAGCTGGTTAACTGAGGGTCACTCCATCCACCACATCTTGTATTCTGTTGTGCAGGTGTGGACAGGTTGTGTTGAAGCTGATTCTTCTACATGTACAAGGTTTTGAGGCTTCTCTCTCACTCTTGTTCAGTTGTTTGTGCTGGGTAATTTCTCCACCATTTAGTTGTTTTTCCAGATCAGTCCTGGATTGAAGTCAGTGTGGCTTCTACTTCCTCCTTCACCTTCTTCCGTTGTTATCTGTTGGTGGTTCCTTTGTTAGTGGGTTTCCTCTTCCAACAGGTGTACTGGTGTTCACAGGTCCCACCTACTCATTTTTGTGATCAGTTGGAGGGGAAGGTAAAATGGTTTAAGATAGCGGGAGTGTACTCTATAGTATTTAAGGTACCAACTCATAGAGAAGAGATAGGAGATCCTTTGGATATGTATAGTGTTAACCAAGATATTTTACCCAACTAGTCACTTTTTAGAAAAGGTAGAAAAAAGATAAGACTCTTGTTAGGGGTGGGGAAGGATTGTGAGTTGGATCTAGAAAGCAGTGAGCTTGTGGGAGGCCAGATTATGAGGTTCAGTGAGAGTTAAGGATAGAAAAATAGGTGTAGTGTGCAAGAGAATAGAATTAACCATTTCAGCAATAAAGTTCAGGAAACAGTGAAGTGAGCTAAGATTTGGGAGGGGTTCTGTGTAGTATTTACAATTGTATGGAACAGCAATTATTTACAATAGTGATGGAGCAACACTCATATGACAGAATCTATGTGATCTGAATAACAAGAATAGGAAGTACAGGACCTAGAGTAGTGTGCTATTGGAACACAAGTGAAGTGAAGGTGGAAAATTAAAATTACACTATGAAAGAGAGAACAAGGGAAACCAAACAATGCAATTTAACAAACCAAGTGAAGAAGACTAAACAGAAAGAAGAGAAATACAAAAGTACTAATAAAAGATGTAAGAATACTGCAAAAATAATAAAAATACAAATATACAATAACTTGCAAGTTCTCTGGAGTAGCAAATTGAAATTTGTCTCACTGTCTCAGTTGTTGGAATGACCCCTCTTTGGGTCTAACTCTGGTCTTTTCACAATGGTAGGTTGTATTGTCTCACTTGTGGGGATAAAAAATAAAGAAGGAAGGAAGAAGGAATGAAAAAAGAAAGAAGGAATTAAAAAAAAAATTAAAGAAAAAATTATTAAAAAAAAAAAAAAGCCTTCTGCTGGCTGTAAACCGGCCAAGCCAGTTCTGCTGGTCTTCCTGGCTGCAGCAGGCTGAGGAGGGATTGGTTTCGCTTTTCTCCTTCCTGAGCCGCCCTTCATTGTTGCCCAGCCTCCAGTTCCTCCAGTTTGCTGCTGGGCCCCCCAGTGCCCTTCTGCACCCAGCCTACACCTTCAGTCCACCAGTTGTACTGTCCTTGAGGTGCACCAGTTAGGGACAACTCACACACCACCTTCTCGCTCTTTGCTGTCCTAGATGCTAGGGAGTCTCAGTGCCCCTTCAGGGTAGTTCAGCTCCCCCAACTGAGTTAAGTCTTTCTAGGGATTGCGGACTCCCTGAGCCCTGCAGCTCTCCTCTGTGGGGACATCTCTGCCTTCCTCTTAGAGAGCCAGTCGGCCCTGCAGAGTCTTGGGTGCAGGGGCTGGGTGGGAGGTGCCTCTGGGCAGTGGGGTCAGGCGCGCTCTGTCAAGGGGCTGCAGGTCAGGTCTGAGCACTCAGCCTCGCTGCTGGGGCTGGGCGAGCAGCCTTCTGGGCCTCAGGACCAGGTGTGCACCTTCCCCAGTGCCTAGGATGTGATGGCAGATGGGCAGCTGCCTGGGCCGCGGGATCGGATGCATGCTCACAGCTGGGTGGTGGTAGGGGCACAAGAGGTGGGGAAAATCCCCAAACAGCCACTGAGTGCCTCTTTTTTTTCTTTTTCTTTGTGAAAAATTCCTCCTATTCAAGCCTGCTGCTCCAAACAAGTGCCTGGCCTCTCCCACAGCCCAGCTGTCCAACCAGACCGGGGACTGACCAGGTCTGGGTCCATCACTGCCCAAGTCTTCCCAGCCAGAGTCCACAGTCTCAGTGGGTACACACTGCCCCTGTGTGTTTGCACTTCGTCCTTACTTCCCCCCTGCGATTTCAAGCATCCAGGTCTTTCCTGGTGCCACTCAAACCTTGTTTGGCAGGGGAGGGGGCCGTTGACCCAGCTCTTTCCCAAGAATCCTATGGCAGACCCCACAGGTGCCAGGCCTGGGGCTGTAGCCGCCCTGGTCCCCATGCTGGTCCCAGGGACCTTACTGTCCTGAAGCCCTCTCCTTACCATCTGATTTTTCAATGTCCTCCACAATTTTTGGTCTCCAACCTTCATACAAGCTGGGATACCGTTGGCTGTTCTCTCTGTTCCTCAGAAGGTCGGCTAGGTGTTTCACCCGTGGGCAGGGGAAGTGGACTCAGCTTGAACCTATCTCGCCGCCATCTTCTCCCCTACATATCAAGATGTGTCTTTTAAAAGCCTGTCTCCATTGGCCGTCCTTCTGTTTGCCAGGGCTAAGGAGCATGAATGGCTCCATTTCATAAGGCTCTGGGCATCCTCACCGGCTGTGAGAGCTTATCTATCTATCTATCTATCTATCTATCTATCTATCTATCTATGGCTCAAAACGCAAAATGAGAGACAAGAAACAAGCACTTATTACCTCTAGAGCACAGGTGGCAAACACAAGGCCCGCGGGCCCCATCCAACCCTCCACCTTGTTTTATCCAGCCTGGCACCTTGTTTCTACCTGGCAGCAGTGTTGAGCTCCTCGCCCTAGTTAAGGAGCAGTTACATTTATACAGCCCTAAAATTACATTTGGCCCTTTGAAGGCAACCACAAGGCTGATGTGGCCCCCAGTGAAAATGAGTTTGACACCCCTGCGCTAGATATTTTCCCCTAAATTTAGTGGGCCCAATGCATTCTACCTTTCCAACAGTGGCATGGGAAACAACATGAGAACTTAAATCCATTAATATTTTATGTCCATATATTTCTAGATATAATTTGGTTATAAAATAGAAGATATTTGAATGCAATTTAGTGAATTATGTGTTGAATTCCCAAATATAATATGCACATATTTTTTCATATTCTGAAATCTAAGACATCGAATTATTCTTTTCTGTGCTTCAAAGGCATTCATTTTATTTCTATAGGTGGTATCTATACTGTGGGTGCTATCTGTTTGGGTATTACATATTGGTTTTCTCTAACATCAACAAACATAGAAATAACATATAACTAAAATTTTCATTTTACACAAAATATTTGTTACATAGTGTCTGTGTTTAAATAACAACAAAAAAATTAAGAGCTGAGTACCCCTCAAGGACTGGTTTTTATCTTACTCGTTTTGTGTCTTCCCTATGGCCTTGTCTAGGGCCAGACGCACTGTAGTGGCCAATAAGTATCTGGAGAAAAAGGAAATATTTCAGACTCTGTTCTCCAAGAAGTAGGCTGGAAGGAGAATTGTGCTGATCCAAAGCCTGCTGCCATCATCACATGGCCTTGGCAGAGTCACTTCCCCTCAGGGCTGTAGTTTCCTTGTGTGAAGAACAAGTTGGTTGGTCTATTTCTGACATTTGGGGTTTAATAAAGTAAGAAAAATTCCCTAAAGTAGGACAACAATGCTTTTTATGAATATGCAAGAGAATAAACAGCCATACAGCAAATAAGGCCTGTGGAGTGTATGTGGGGGGTGCTTTCAGTCTAACTTGACCCTTCTGACAAAACCTGCCTCAGAGATGTTAAAGAGCTATTGAAAGTGCTCCGTTTAAAAATGTCTCTTTTCTTCTCCTTGAAAAGGCATTTATTATCTACTGGCGATCATTCCAGAGAACGTTACTTACAGGGAGCACGTGTTTGTGGGAGTCTGTGTGTGCACACTTGCCTGCCATAGCAAGTCCCATTTGCATTGTTTTAATTATCACCAAGGGAATCATCACCATCAAATTCCTGTGGCAACAATTCATTCACAGAGCCTCACTTTTTTTCATGTTTTATGTCTGAAAAGGAGGGATGTGGGAGAGTAGAAACGGCTCATTTCCAGCTGCTTTCGCCCTCAGGTATAAAGCATAACAGGTTTCAAGAGCAAAGGAGGAATGTGAAGGGTAAGAGCAAAAGGAATCACTTTTTGAAAACTAATGGCAAGTGATAAAAATAAGTTACTAAAAGACAGTGCACTTTTTGACAGAGAGCAAGCTTTGATTCCGACATTGTTAGCTCTGATTGGAACAAGCACAGAGAAATGAGGGCCTTGGCTATGTCAACCCTTAACCACCTTCCCCAGATAATCCTGCTGGAACCAATTACCAGGCATTTTACAGGCTTTTGCCACAGGCTCTGCCGAAGATGCCATCTACTCAGGCCCACCCAGCACCGACCTATTGGTTCCCTGACCCATGTAGGCACTGAGAGGATGCAGCTGCCTCATACAGTCAGCATGCCCCTCCCCGGGCCCCAAGTTAGACTTATCGTGAGATGGCTTAGATAGCTAATGGGTTAGCCGGACTGCAGTGCATCCAGAAAATGAGGTCACATACGCTGCCAGCCCTCTCGTCTCTTTTGTGTAATGAGTTGCTGGAAATGCATTGAATGAGTTCACCTTTAAGAAGACACAGACAAATACATCATTTATTTAACAGCAGGGCTTGTACCTGACCATGGAGAAAAGCTTTCAAAATGAAAAATTATAAAACATGATGCTGTGAAACAGAACTGTAATTCTCATGTTATTTGGAATCAGGTCACTGGAAAGAGAGCCCAGTTGCTTCTTAGACAAATGGCGTCAATGTAAAAGGGTGTCAGAATCTTGGGTGTTCCAAACTCAGATCTTTTCCCCATTTGATACGTTGATTCTTTCAGAGCTTTTTTTCCTGCTGAGGAAGGTGAGAATGACTCCTTTGAGAAATTCTGCCACAGAAGAGGACGACGAAAAGCACTTGGAGAATGGAGTGGACCTACTTGGTCTGCTCATTACTAGCCTTGTCACTTGGAGCCGCTTCTCAACCTCTATCTGCATCTTGTCAGCCTTATCTGTAAAACGAAGGTGGGAGTACTCTTCCTGTCCACCTCATAGTGTTTGAAAATCGAAGAGATAGTACACACAAAACTCTCTGAACACTCTTCGCTGTAACACTGCAAAGGACATACAAGCCAGGCGCTGAAGGTTACTAGACGGCAAAATCATTTGTGAATTGCCACATTTTTGCATGGCACAGTGAAAGATTCTTAAAAAATAATATCCAGACTTTAAGATCAGCACTCAGAGACTGTGCTGACACCGAGAGAAGCTCAAATCAAACAAAACCATTTCCTGGCCTCATTCCAAGCTTCCAGGAGGCAGAGGCGCAGGCTCTCCCTGTGGGGGGGCATTCACCGTGTGCAGGGCGGCTGAGGGGGCGTTGAAAGCTTCTCCTTTGTTAGCCCATATTCTGGACACTGACTTTGGAGATCTAGTTGGCAAATGTTTTCTTCAATTCCAGCCAGTAAGTTAATAGAAAAATACTCTAGGCTTTTTAGAATTTCTTAGGATTATAATAATCGTCATTTAACCACAATCACTGGCCTCTCAAAGCATATTTTCCTTTCAGAAACTTGGAATGTCACACAGATGTGCCTTAAAAAAAGACATTTTTGGAGGGAGTAGTATGAACTATGAAGTATGATATCTTAACTCATTTTTGAGCCATGAAATGTTTGCAGAATGCTTAGATCCCTGTGAAATTACTTTCCCATGTGCTTGATTCAGGTGCTAAGTGTAGAAGTTCTGACGTGGAACATTGGGCGAAACAAAAGTCCTGGCCATGCTTTGAGAACATTTAGACTTGGGTGACAGCAAACAAAATGACAACAGTTCCGGAGGAACCTCTCCAACTTTAAAAACAATTCTCTTGAAACCAGAATTTTAATTTTTCTCATTATTAATTGAAAACAAGGAGAATAAGCATGTATAATTCCAAAGCCACAAGCTTGAAAATATATGCTAGGGGAAAAAAAAGTTGTTTCTTTTTTATTACAGATGCTTAGGTTGGGTGTAATCAACATTTGTTTTATTGACACTTTAGGAGTTTAATTGCTTGCTATAGTCACTCTCCAAAGAATAATCAATTGGCCTTCTATATTATTAAAGCAGCTAGTCTGCATCCCAGCTTTGTCACCCTTTCTTGCCAGTATGCTTAATAACATTTCTCCCGCAAGGAACATTTGCATACGCACAGTGTGTAAAATACGGAAATTGGCAGAGAGAGCTATAGTTAAGGAAAAATATTACTTTGCCCCCCCTTTGGAAGGGCTCCATTTTAGGGTAACTTGCATTATTCTCTAGAATTATCCCCCAATCACCCTTTGTGCCATCTGGAAAGTGGAAAGCTCTGCTTTCTAATATGTGCACTGATGGATGCAGGTTCTTAGAAATTATCAAAGTCTCAGATAATTAAAGGGAGTCCTCTCTTGGACCCTTTGCTCATCTAAAAAGCAGTGCTTAGTTGTAATGTCCAGGACCCATGTGGTTCCCTGAAATACTCACAGGCACATGATCTCTAGCCCTTATGTCACACCAGTGAGGGGACAAAGTGTACCACCTGGGTGTAAAAGGAGAACTCAGAGTTAGGAGAGAATTCAGACCTTCTTTTGGGTCTTGTGCTAGTGATTAAGCCACCTATACATTTAAGGAGGTAAGAGACCTAGATTTAGAACAATGGGGCTGGAGGGAAGCTTAGAGATTATAAAGTCCAAACTCCTCCTCATTTAAGGTCCCTAGAAGTTAGGTGGCTGGCTACAGACCACAGAAAGGACATCTAGTGTTGGTAGCTTTGGTGGCTTTTTAAAAAATGTAATGATTAATATTTCCTATCTGGACACTTTTATGATAAGTAACCATAAAAGAGGGAAAATATTCTATTTACAACACATCCAACCAACCAACCAATCTGCCAACCTGCCCAAACGAAGCTCCTTGTTTCTGGCCATGGTCTCTCTCCTTTGTGCTTAGAGAGTTGGGTGGGTGTGCCTAGAGTGGGAGTGGGCTGTCCCTCAGCATGTGTGTGTGTCATCAGCATTATCTGGCACACTCAATTTCCTCCCAAGAGCATTTACTATTTCTTGAGCATAAATGAATAATGTGTGTGTGTGTGTGTGTGTGTATAGGTGTGTGTGTGTGTGTGTGTGTGTGTGTATGCGTGTATGTATATAGTCAGCAGAATAACTTTTCAAATGATTTTGAGATCCAGTTTTGCAGCTTCTATTTATAGCTTTCGTTCATGGATACATATTGTCATTCTCAACAATGTTATAAAATTTTGCATTTCTCCATTTCGACTGGGTCTTATGCTATAACTTATTCATTATAAATAGGAACATAGAACTGGTAACAGACTAGCACTTACAGTAATTATAAGAATCACTGACTAGAGTCTATGAAAAGCGCACACCTACATATTCTGAGTGGTCAAAAGTTAAGAGTTGGTGTTCAGGTTACCCATGAAGCCAGTGTCGCTCTGTCACTGGTTTTCATTTTTGCACATATTGGATTGTGCCCTGACACAGAAACAAATCAAAATTTGTTTCTTCTAGATGTATTCCTTTTCCCATTCCTTGTACCTCAAAAGATCACAAAATAACTTCTCTCAGGGAGTAACTCTTTCAATGTACATTGGCGTCCCACAGAATGCCATAGTGATAACAACTTACTGCTTTTTTCCTGCCACCTTCCTCATCCAAACTGTGTAACATTCTGTAAAATGGTCTCAGTGCTGGTGCTCCCTTCCCAAACGCATCTGGCTCCTCTAAGCTGCTACCAGCTTATTTGTTTTGTAGCCTTTATTTTCCTATCTCTAACAAGGAGACTAATAATACATTTGAATAATAATATATTATTGAGGGGTCCAGACTGCAACTGCTTAATTACTAGTCTTAAAATCACATCCCTGCTGTGAATAAATTATGAATAAACAAGTTGCATATGTACAGTATCTTGGCTTTGAAAAATAAGACTTAATGAGGTTTTTTTTTTTTTTTAGAAAAGCTACAATACTCTGACCACCTCCCAAAGATGTTGTCTTGTTGAGTAAAGCTACACGCATATTTAGTGTTTGAAATTAGAAAGTCTTGAAATAGAGGTTTTTATAAAGTGCTACATATACAAGGGCCAAAAACCACCTTAGCAAAACCATTCTGGAAAAACAACTACCATAAACATATTTGTGAATACCATTGCTTAGGAAATTATTAAAGTGTTTTGTCTACTACATAATCATAAATAATTCATATACTATGGGAAGAAACCCCTAGGGAGAAAGAGAATGCTTCTCTCTCTCTCTCTCTGTATGTGTATTTTTTTTTATCACAGTTGCCTATATGGCCAGGGTAATTTAATTTGATATATTCTTGTTGCAGAGTGATTAATTTATGAAGGAAATCAGTAAATCCAAAACAGTCTGTCTTGAACAGCTGTTTGAACAGATGGAAGAATATGAGGGAACACTCTGCTCTGCTAGTGGCTGAGCGGCTGAAGGGGAAGGAGAAAGAACAGGGAGGGAAAAGAGAAAGTCACACCTTGGAAGAAATTTGTATCTGGTTAATTCCGGTAGGAATTCTGTGATTCTTTATCACTATCCTCTGTTTTGCCCAAACAAACAACATTTTAACCTTTCTTTCCTCTCCCTTTGAATTGGTATTGTTTACTTTGATAAAACTATTTTTTTTACACTGTAGGTATAAAAGTACATCACAATATAAAGCTTTGTAAAGCATAGTTATTTAAGACTTAGGAAGTTGGTTTCGAATGCTGATTGCTTCGTTATCTTCACAGTTTGTCTTAAAGAGGAAATGTTGTTTCATGCTGTAGAGATGTCAGTGTAGGGGGGAGGTGATGACAATGTGCATAATGTGGGTACAATTCCCAGCTTCCTACTGAAATTGACTATGATACGGTTGAGATTCTTCAGGATGCTTGGGATCATCTGACTTGGACTAGTCCACAAGATGAAAACAAAAGTGACTGCTGGGTGGTAAGCAAATGAAGGTGAACAATAAACCACAGTTAGGCTCAAGAATAATGATGGAAGATAAATGCACTTGTGAGGTTTGAATTTACCTAAATTGCTTGAAAATCTGGACTATTACCTATTAGAAAGTATAATAGTGAGTCAATTTTCCCCTACTTTAGAGCTTAATTTTTCATATGATCCTATATTGTGATAAATTCCCATTCACAGGACTGGGCTTCTATGTCTGGCTTATTGTATATTTATTACACTTAAATAATTGGTGAAGTGCATTTCCACTACTTAACTGAAACACACTAAATATTTTATATATTCTACATTTGCATGGGATGGCCCATAAGAATTCTAAGAAAACAAATCCTGGATCATTTCCAAAAAGTGATAATAACAACATGATGTGATCACTATAGTCATTTGTAAATATAAGTATGATAAATGAAACAGCTGCTTGAACGAACTTAGGACTGTTACATTTTATTAATGAGGGAAATGGTTCACTGAAGCACTTGGAATAATATAAGCTCTGCTTGATCTTGACCTGTTAATTGATCAGAAAATCTAAGTAGAGTAGATCTAAATAATATTTTCCTACACAATAATTTAAAAACCACTTCCTTGCTTCCCTCACGAAGTTTATTATTGACTTCAATATATAACAGGCTGTGGAATCATTTGAATGACTTTCCATTAGGTATCATTAGCATCATATAAGGCTCCAGGGTTCATCCAGAGACATCATTCTCTGAAGAGTATCTGATGCCATAGCTGCGAGAGTGCACTTTTGGGTGATATTTATACTTTTCTGCAACTTTATCTATTCATAGGAATGCCTTGTTATTCACTGCATTACTATCGCAATTTTAATATAATAGTTTGGCCTGACCTTTATTATAACTTACATGTAATAATATAACTTATAGAACATTATAACAGCAAAAATTGTAGACATTGTGTTTAAGAATAATTTAAATTAGTGAAAAGTATGAGTCAGGATTTTGCGTATTTTGGAAGGCCTAAGAAAAAATGGCGTTCCCCTTTTTTTTTTTTCCAAAGTCAGTCAGCCACATCAATTCCCTCCCCAAACATGAGAACCTGCAGTGCTCACGAGTCCGCACACCGACAGCACCCGCGACAGAGACCATGGGGCACGCGCTCCCCACTGGGAGTGGGCGGGCTAGGCATCTCCCACCTGGGCAACTAGAGCCTTTCAGCTCCTCTGGGTCCCAAACATGAAGCTGTCCTCAGTCGTGTTTTAGGTTCCCCATTTAGTCTCTGTACTGAGGCGAGGGGATGAAAAGATGACGGATGAGTCCTTGTCTTAAATGATCTCTGTTCGTGTACTTACAGCTTCCCTTTCAACCGTGAGCAGTGGCTCCGGTCCCAGCTCTGTCACTCACTTGCTGATTGACTTGGGAGAAGGTGTTTGCCCTCCGGGGCTCTCCCTGCCTTCCTCTGAAAACCAGAAATAAGCCGGGGGAGGGGCAGTGGGTCCAGAAATCTCGGTCTCGTATGGTCCCAACATTTTTGACTTCATGAATTTACAATTTATGGGTTTTCACAATTACAGAATATGGAAAACTCTTTGATATAAAGAAACTGACTCCATTGTGGGTATTCTTCAATCTTGTATTTTAAGGGGCTGAATTTGGGTATTTTAAGGGGCTGAATTTGGGAATACTAAGTCTCCTGACACACAATCTCAATCCATTTATTACTAAATCCTCATCAGAGTTTCCTTGAATTTTCTATTTCCAAGGGAAGCCTAGCCTGGAAACCAAGGCAACTAAGGAATATGGAGTCACTGAATGAGTACAACCGTAGGCTACTCAGCAACTAAACTTATGTTAGTTTTTCAAGTGTTTATCATTGTGTATATATAATTCCCAGTACAACTCTGCCAGTTACCTGGCATTATCTTCATTTTATAGATGATGAAGTGAGGCTCAAAAACATCAAGTGACTGAATTAATGTTGTTGTTAGGACGCTCAAGCAATGTTGCTTCTATTTTATTGAAGCTGATTGTTTTAAAAAATGGGGGGTAGAAACCATTCTCCCACCTCACCAGTTCCTAGAAATTGTGAATAAAATGTAATTTTAAGACAGCAGAAAGAAATTAATAGGGAGTAGTGGGGGGAAAATGCAGACAACTGTAATCGAACAACAATAAAGTAATTTAAAAAAGAAATTAATAACCAACTAACAATGAGATTTTGATCTGTATTGTCCTAAGTACCTATTTAAAATATGTATTTATTTATTTATTTTAGAGGGGAAGGGAGGGAGAAAGAGAGGGAGAGAAACATCGATGTGAGAGAGAAACATTGACAGATTGCCTCCCACACGCTCCCCAAATGGGGACTGACCCCGCAACCTAGGCATGTGCCCTGACTCAGAATCGAGCTGGTGACCTTTTGCTCTGCAGGACGATGCCCAACCAACTGACCACACTGGTCAGCGCATCCTAATTACTTTTTAAAACATTAAAAAAGTGAGCAGTGATGACTTTTTTGGAGTGGATAAGGCAATAGTGATTTTAGGAAAATCAAATGGTTTTACTTTAAATAGGGTGTTATGACCACATGTTGCATCTTTGTATTAAGCAGTAAGTGAACGAATGCTTTCGTAACTGTGAATACAAGGAAGGTGTGCCGACACTGAGTTAGAAGTGCATATGTCTTCAGTGCTGAGTGCCTTTCGTTCTGCTCATGCCAGCTCCCAGCTCTGGGCTGGCCTTACCTCCATGTGCACAGGAAGAGCTTCCTGCAGCTTCTGACGCTCAGGCCCTCTGCTGAGTGCTCTAGGTGTACTGCCCATCTTTTGATATATGTGCATTGTGGTCCCTGTTATATAGATATGAAACTGAGGCACGGAGGAACACCGTACCTTGTCCAAAGTCACACAGGCAGTGAGGATTCAAGGCAAGTTTTGACCCAGGCAGTCTGGCTGCAGAGTTCAGATTCTTAATTCTTCATCATACTGTGCAGTCACTCATGTATCTCTGATGGTCCCATTAGATTTTTTTAAAAAGCCTTTAAGCATGAGAGAGAATTGATATCAAGTCCCCTCTGACACTGAAATTGTAGGGTTATTAAAAAATGTTCAAAGTGTCACAGAAACTTCTAAGGAATGCCATACTCCTTGTTTCCAGTCACGTTGTCTATAAATGACACTCTTGTGGTCATGTGATGCCTCTCAGAAACTGACCCAAGGAGTGGGGCTTCTGTGCTCATCTATCTGGCAGACACTCACAGTGGGCATGAATATAATTTGAATATAATTTGCAAAATACAGTGAAAGAATATTCCCATGGAAAAGGCCATTCCATTTTAATTTTAAATTTTAAAATTCAAGTGAACTCATGAGGGTTAAAAAACAAGTAGGAAAAAAGCATGCATTTTCTTCTCCTCACATCCTTGTCCCCACTTGGTCAGTTCCCACCCTCTCCTGCCAATCACTGCTCTTAGTTGCAATACAGTCTTTTTAAATAATCCTCACATGAGGACATGCTTATCAATTTTAGACAGAGGGGTAGGGAGGGAGAAAGAGAGGTGGGGAAACATCAATTGATTGTCTTTTGTACGTGCTCTGTGTGCCCTGCCTGGAAATGGAACCCACGACCCTTCAGTTTGTGGGGTGACATCCAACCAACTGAGTCACACCAGCCAGGGCACAATATATAGTCTTTCAGAGCTTTTATATGAACATCCAAGTAAATATTATATTGCTTTTTATTGTATGCCCATTTTTTTTACATAAGTGGTAGCAGAGAAGGCAGACTACTAAATTTTGCCTTTTTCACTGAACAATAAATCTATAGTAGTTCTTTCTACATTAGTACATAGAGAATTTTCTTTCATAGTATTATAATATCTGTCTATTTATGCATTTATACAGCTTTCCATTATTCTATTATGTGGATCTACCATAATTTCTTTATTTAACCAGTCACTACAAGTGGGCATCCAGGTTTTTCTACTCTTTTGAATTGTAAACAAAAATAAATAACCTTGTACATGGATAATTTCAATGGTATTTAAATATATCTGTAGGGTAAGTCCCCAAAAGTGGAGTTGCTAAGCCCAAGATGTATGTATTTTTAATTTTGACAGATAGTGCCAAATTGCTCTCCGGAGGGATTTTGCCAGTTCATGCATGCACTTGTGATGGGTGACAGTGCCTGTTTCTCCGCAGCCTTGTCAAATAGCATCAATTATGAGCTTTTATGTTTTTGCCAGGATCTTAAATTAAAATTGATATATCAATTTAGGTTGCTCATCTTTTCATGTTAAGAGCTATTTGCATTTCCTTTTTTGTGAACTGACTGTTCAGATTCTTTGCCTTTTTTTTTCCTACTGATTTTTTTTTTCTTCCCAATTTGTGGGAAGAACTTTGTTCTTCATGTTAGCAAGTTTAGCTTTGATTGTTTTATTAGTAGCAAATATTTTTCTCTAATTGCCTTGACTTTGCTTATTAATTTCCTTTTGGTATGCAGATGTGCTTTTGCTGCTATATAGTAAAATGTATCACCATGGACTTTTTCTAATGTAAAGTTAAAAAATATGAAAAAGCACCTGTGCAGAAGATGGATACAAAATCATAAATTTTAACCGGCTCCAGTATGTACTATATTTTCCCCAAAGAAATTGATTTCTGCACAGTGTATGGCTTGAAACTGCCAAGAAGGTTAATGCCTTAGGCCCTGGCTACAGAGCAGGATTTAGACCTGTGGAGTTATAAAGCCAAGGGATATTTATCATGGATTTTGGAAGGTGCTACCCTCTCCCTGGAAGCCCTTCTACAATATGGCTAAGCTTTCAGCCAAATGTTCATTTTGGGGGAACAGAAGACATAGGAGGAGAAGAAAAAGGCAGCTTACAGAGGAATTTGCCAGCAGAAATTGAATCCTATCTTTTTTAAAAATTTAATCTTTATTGTATTTTTTCCCCATTACCATTTAGTCCCTTTATACCCCCTCCCCTTAGCAATCACCACACTGTTGTCCATGTCCATGAGTCCTTTTTCCTCAATCAGAAATCTTTGTGAGAGGTTTCAAGTATGCTAGTTTTTGTTGTTGAAAAACCAAGATTCCTCTCCAGATAATAATCATGATAACTATAAAAAGTGCTTTGCATACATTTAAAATGTAATCCTCACAACTTGAAGAGATAGGTACCATTAGAATCTGTATTCTGCAGATAGTATGAGGCTTAGAAATGTTAAATACTTATCCCAAGGCTACACAGCAAGTAGTGAGGGGCAAAGTTGAGAGACAAACTCAAGTCTCATCTGATTCCAAGAGCAGGATCTTAAGTATAAGCCTAGCTACCTCTTCAGTCATGAAGAGGCTAGCCTAATTTAGCAAGGTCAAGTTGCCTTTAAGCAGGTAATTTAGCTTTAGGGGGGAAACATGAATATTTCTGTATCTACCAATGGTATGAAAAAGCCCTGAGGTTGTTATCTTCACTGGTTTTCAAACAGTAATTTAAAAAGGTGCGATGGAAGCATCATATCTAACTCTGAGTTACCTGGAGCTGTGGATACTGTGGTTGGCAGTTAGACAGACAGGAGCAGAGCAAGGATGATGGGTCAGGTACAGAAGGTCACCATGGTGGAAAGACCTGGATTCCTAGCAATGGGAACACAAGGACTTCGCCTCTAGCATATCACTGGTCATGGGTTCAGACCCCTTGACCTTTCATATTGTGGGTCATGCAATTTGGACTCTTCCCTGACCTTTCCTCCCCTGGCATTTTGTTAGTCATGCAGTAGACTTCTTGGAGGAGGAACAAGGGGCCAAAAATTGGCCTCATGTGACTCCCATGCATGCCCTTGCAGATCACTCCCTTAAGCATTAAGCCCTAAGGATAACATTGAGGCCTCAGTTTTGTTTTAGTTCCAGGCCCAGAAAAGTAGCAAATCCCGACAAGCTATGCCATGGCTGACATCAGGACCAGCTGCATTGCCTAATGACCCCCTGCCCTGGTGCTGACCAATTAGTGGAGACCACAACCCTGAAAGGACACACCTGGAAAGCTGATGAATATTCTATTGAAATATAGAGGGACCTCCCATAACATCCCCACCTTAAAAGCCCTTAAGACAGAGGACCCAGGTGCTCTTCCTCCCAGGAGCATGGCTGTACCTTTTCTTTCCCCCTCTTTTTCCCCCAGGTGGGTTACCATTACCTCCCTCTTTCCTAAGCTCCAAGGACCCTTATTTTGCCTCTGTAACTTGTTTCCCGAGCCCATTTCTTCTACCTCTCTGACTTTCTAAATAAACTTTCCCTTACAGTTTGAGTCTTGGTTCTGAATTCTTTCTTAGCCAGAACTCAAGTACCAAGGTTGCTGAACCAAGGCCCAGTCTGCTCCATTCTTGCTGCCAACAGGGACAGCCACTGTTTCATTCATCTTTATGTTCCTAGCATCTAGTGCACTGCCTGGTGTATGCGGTCAATGATGTCTGCTGAATGAATATATGAGTAAATTCTCTCCTCATTACCCTCTTATATATCTGATTGATTTTTAATTTATTTTTTGACTAGTTAACACATTTACAACCATTTAACATGGTTGAAAACCCGAAAGACACAAGAGAGTGTCTAGTAAACCCCCTCTCTTACTATATTCTAGCTACATAGCATCCCTCTCCCTTGGCAATCATATTGTTGGTATCCTGGGTGTCTTCCATAAGTTTCAAGCATGCACAAGTAAAATTTAATGTATCTCTTAACAATCTGATTCTTTAAAACACACATATTCATTATAAAGATGTAAAGGCTTATTAAAATTTTTAATCACATAGGAAAGTAGGAGAAAAAAGCTCTAATATCTAAATAATCCATTAGAAACTTTTTGGGGGTATTTTCTTCCATCAGATGGAATTATCAGGTACACCTTAATTAGTCTGTTCCCCCTGCTTTCCCTTAACTTCGTCTAATCCAGATGTTAGCAAGGAAGGGCTAAAAAGCACACTCTGATAAGGTTCCTCATTGAATTGCTTTAACTTTGGCCTCTGCAGTAGAGGGGCTTCTTCTGGTGAGGCACGGGAGGCCACGATTCAATGGTGACTTACAGGGCCTGAAGCTTCTTGCTTTCTGACACAAACAATGGCAGGGTAAGGATGCAGGAGACTGGGAAGTATTTGCAGCAGATGTCTTGAGGGGGTCTTTCTGAAGAATCTACTCACCTTTGCAGAGGTTAAGTCCGGAAGAGTGAAGATTTGAACGGTTGTAGGCAGTGACTGGGAATACTGTACAGTTAGCTTGTCAGCTCTAATAAAAGACCACGCGAGTGTATGTGGAACGGCAGAGACTAACAGAGACGTGGGCTGGCGTGGAATGGAGAGACAGACCAGAGGTGATCTTTGCACAATGACAGAAGAGAGAATACTGCCCATTCTTAGCTTGTCTTTTTGAGCTAAGGGTTAGCTCAAGCTAGAGGCTCCACTAGTGTTTGAATTGGAGGAACTAGAAATTTACTTCCTAGGCCCTGTGTAAATATGCTGTAAAAGTGGATGCAGTTACCCTGTATTTGAGTGTGGTATTTACACCACACATAAAGACTTTCAATACATTTAACATTTTCCATGACAACTAGGGTTTAGCAATTACTCAACCCATCATTTTTTTAAATTGTTTTTAAGATTGGAATTAAAAACTCAATCATGTGTGGTTCACAGTAGTGCCTGAATTATGGAAATTTAAACACAATGGCGGTTAATGTGAGTGCACAGATCAGGTAAGCCCTGGTATATTACATCGGTACCTTAAGCTAGGGGAGTGCTGCCTGGGAATGCCGCAGACCACACAGGCTTCTCCAAGCTTCTGTCTGGTGAGTCTTCTCTCTTTTAACTTTCAGCTCCAATGAACTAATATGTTCAATGAAAAGAGTGAAGACATTCTCCTTACTGTAAGTTAGAACGTTGGAAATACCCTGGCAGTAAATTCACTACAGGAATGTTACACAGAAATTGCTTTCAATCTTCTCACCACTGCCCCAGCTCCCCTCAGTGCACTGTGACGGCTGATCTATTCCTCTGCCGCTGTCGCCTGTCAGCAGTGTGGTGGAGGCTGGGGTGTCGGGGACATATAAAGTGTCTGGCACATAGTAAGTGCTCACTAAATATTTGTTGAGTGAATACTGAATACATTCTCATTAAAACAGAAATAGGTCAGCGAAGATGAAGTATAAACATTGCTCCAGTGATCCCGCATAAATGGTGTTCCTTCTAGTCTGTCCTCACTGCCCTTCATCACCTGTCTGTCCTCTGGCCCTTTGAAATGAGATCCTTCTGGGGCTTCTGGTTTACTGTCTTGAATTACTTCAAACTGTTCTAATTACCTCTGGAAAGTTAATATTTCTAATATTAACAGGTTTAGTCATATTACTACTCTGCATAAAAAGATATTCTTCACCTTGGCACTCAAGACCCTCTGCAATGTACCCCACACTGTTTGTTTTTCTACTCTAGGCTAAATTCATATACTATAGTCCAATTAGGCTGAAATATTTCCCCATTTGTCAAGCAAATATCACACTTTCTACATGCATCTATCCCCCATAACATCTATCTTATTTTCAAGTTCCCTGGAGATGAGAATAATACAAGGCCCTCATTACCTGGAAATACTGATTAAGTTTGGATTGGGCCTCAAGAACTTTTAAGAAATAAGTGGCATGGATAATTTTTTAACAGCAGATAAGTTTGGGAAACTGCCCTGGGCTGAGCATCTTACACATGAATGCTCAACAGATATCTGTTGAGTAAATTCATTTCCCTGTGTTAGAATCAGCAGTTGGACAGAGGAGTAGGTAGCCCCATATGTACAAGAAATACATTGTCAGGCTTATAGTTGACTTTGAACACCTAGTAATATTGTTGGAGTAGTTTCATGAGACCCTCAGGAAGATGATTATTTGAATGTCCAAATAATGATTCAAACATATCCTTTTTATTGTGTAGCTTATAGGCAGTCATAGAAAACTGAGAACATACAAAGTTCTTTAAAATTTTAACCATTCAGAAATACTAAAATAAAGTTGTTTATTTTCCTGTTATAGCAATAACAATAATTTAACTGTTCACTTTTCTAAAGGTCATTTTTGAGCTTTCATTCATTAGTCCATGGTTTATCTAACCACTCCAATTCCTTAAAATCCATAGCTTAAAAAGAAGCAATGTTATTTCATGATATGTGGGGAACAACTGAAGACAAGTTTAGAAAAAGACCCACCGAATACATTGCTATTTAGCTTTGATCTATTGGATTTTGCTCATTAATCTTAGGTACATCCACTTGACCTTTTTTATTCATCAGAAATCTTTTCTTTACAGCAGGAATCTGCACACTGCCTTCTGTTTTTCTGTGCTGACTTCCACTTGCACCTATCAACTGCCAATTTATTCCTTGCTGTTGAATTCAAATAATTGTAAGAGGGACTCTAATAGGTCCGTTTAATTCCCTTTTATTTTCTTTTGCTATTTAGAAAGAACTTTCATACCAGTCTCCATTCTAGGTGGCTGGAAGATACAGACTAATAATTATCCTTCACCTAATGTCTTTGCAATCCAAACACCTTGGCCAAGGCACCAAGGCTGTATGTCAGAACATAGCCCTGTCTCAGTTCAAACAGACCAAGCTAAGTCCTCATCAAGGGCCACTGGGTGGGAACAATTAGAAGGACATGGAGATGGGGGAGCAGACCTGGCTACTGTGGGATGTTCCTCTATTATATCTCATTCCTCCTTTACTCATCAGTGATAATTCAAAGGGCATTTTCTTGGCAAATATATTTCTCTACTATGTGTACGTGTGTATTTTTTCCTGAAGACAAATGCAAGTTCTTAAAGTACTTAAAATTATTAACTAAAAATAATGTTCAATAAATAATATTACCAGGTCCACATGCACATAGAGACAAGCTGGGCAGGCAAACATGAAGTATTCTGGATTACACTGTTGTCTTTCTCTTCCTTAATCCTTCCTGACCTTTTCCCGTAATTGGCAGGATCCTCTCACACTATTGTTTGCAAGTCCAAGGCAGACAACTGGTATATCAGTAAGTACGTAAGAGCTTCAAAGGCAGAGGACATGGAGACAGTTATGAGACAAGGAGGGGAGAAGCAGGGGGCTAATGTTAATTGACAATGGCCACTGTGCCATGTTGGGGATGAGATCGTGTTGGCCACCAGCTTCTATCTCCTAAAACTCTGGTTGCATCTGGTTCAAACCCAATTTTGCCAACTTTGTGAGGCTCTCCCAGAGCCTCCCAAGGGTTTTGGCTTAGTTCTCTGTCCTTCTCTCCATGCCTCCTCACTCTTACAGGGTCTACAGGTGCTGCTTCAGTCTTGGCCACATTAATTTAAGTGCAAAACTCAGTCCTTTCATAAGTTTTTTAAAAAAAGTCCTTTGATTTCAAGCATTGCATGAATTTTAAACTTTTCTGATACTTTAGTTGTTGCAAAAAGGGGTTAGAACCAGGAGTGCTCAGCCTTCCACAACCTCTTTGGCTGTCCCCTTCCCACCCCTCTTTGGTGCAATGAGAAAGAAATTTTCTCCCCCAGTCTTACATGTTTTTTCTATATTCAGGCCCACTCAAGGGGTGTATCAATATATCTCACTGGGAGCTAGGGATGGTTTCACACTAGAGGTGGGATTT
>VMDR010015650.1:0-22057 GCA_007922815.1 Macrotus californicus | reverse complement strand
TAGGGAAGTTCTCCTTCATTATTTGTTCAAATAAGTTTTCAATTTCTTTCTCTTCCTCTTCTCCTTCTGGCACCCCTATGATTTGGATATTGGAACGTTTCAAGACATCCTGGAGGTTCCTAAGCCTCTCCTCATTTTTTTGAATTCTTGTTTCTTCATTGTGTTGTGCTTGAATGTTTCTTTCTTCCTTCTGGTCCACACCATTGATTTGAGTCCCGTTTTTCTTCCCATCACTGTTGTTTCCCTGCATATTTTCCTTCATTTTCCTTATCATATCCTTCATTTTTTCCTCTAATTTGTGACCAAATTCAACCAAGTCTGTGAGCATCCTGATTACCAGTGTTTTGAACTGTGCATCTGATAGGTTGGCTATCTCTTCATCACTTAGTTGTATTTTTTTCTGGAGCTTTGATCTGTTCTTTCATTTGGGCCATTTTTGTTGTCTTGGCACACCTGTTACGTAGTAAGGGGCAGAGCCTTAGGTGTTCACCAGGGCGGGGAAGCCACATTGCTGTGTTGTGATGCTGTTTGTCGGGGAGGGGTCCGAGAGGGAACCATGGTGCTTGCTCTGCTCTCTGTCAGTTTTCAGTGACTTTCCAGGCTACCCACAGTCAAATTGGGCCCCTCTGGTGCTGATTCTGGTGCTCATTCCCGGTGGGAGGGCTTATGTACGTTCTAGGACCCTGTAGGTCTCTCCAACAAGCTCTCCAGGGAGTCCGGGAGTTTCTCTCGCTGCCGCCGCCTCCACCTCAACTCCCACAGGAGTTTTCGATCAGACCCTTTGAGGCTTTGTTTACCTGCGCTGGAACTGTGGGTTGCAGAGTCTGTCTCGCTCTCCAGTTGTTCCTCCCGGTTTATCCTCATGAGGAAGTGGGATGCCCAGTCCGCAGCCGCCACCTCTCCTGGCCAGCCGCACCTTTCCCCGATCCACCAGCCACTGCCCTGCCGCGCGAGTCTTCTCTGTCCCTCCTACCGGTCTGGATGTGTTTCTTCTTTAATTTCTTGGTTGTCGGACTTCCATATGGTTTGATTTTCTCTCAGTTCTGGTTGTTTTTTGTTTTAAAATGTGTTGTTGTCCTTCTTTTGGTTGTGCGAGGAGGCACAGTGTGTCTACCTATGCCTCCATCTTGGCCGGAAGTCCCTGGTAATCTCTTTTTGACCACTTCGAATCCTTTGTGATAAGCAGGTGTGTGTGTGTGTGTGTGTGTGTGTGTGTGTGTGTTAAATGCAAGCGTATTGTCAGGCAACTGGATAGAGCTGAGTCCAGAGCAATGAGGAGACTCCCAACATCTCCAAACATACAAGTAATGCAAGTAATGCACCACATACTTTGCCTAAAAGTTTCTCGGGTTTTTTCACTCTTCTGAAACAGTATACTCGTCATCTCAAATACCCAATCTTCTATCTTTATGCTTCTTACTCATACCTAGTATATCTACTCATTGATCTTCTAAAGTGCTCCAATTCTTTGACATTCTCATTTTATCCTAGTTATCTTGCCCATTCTAGATATATTTCCTGCCCTATCTAAATGAAACCACATGATTTACCACTTTAATAATTCACTACCGGCATTCTTGAGAGTCTCAATTCCTTGTTCATTTACACTCACTCCTAGAAAGTCTGGTCAATCCAACCTTCCACCATCTTTCCTCTTACCATGCATTGTCTTATAAGTACTAGATGGAGAAAAATCACAAATATATCATTTTTAATTTCAGATGGGCCCATACATAGTATCCTTTCTTTTTTTTGTTTCTTTTAACTTTCTTTTTATTGTTGTTCAAGCTTGTCTCCATTTCCCTCACCATTCCCCCCAACCCCAGCCATCCCCACCTCCCACCCTTGATCCCACCCCACCTTGGTTTTGTCTACGTGTCCTTCATAGATGTTTCTGAAAACCCTTCCCCCTTTTCCCCCCATTATCTCTTCCCACCTCCCCTCTGGTTACTGTCAGTTTGTTCTTAATTTCAGTGTCTGTGCTTATAATTTACTTGCTTGTTTTTTTGTTGATTAGGTTCCACTTATAGGTGAGATCATATGGTATTTGTCTTTCACCACCTGGCTTATTTCACTTAGCATAATGCTCTCTAGTTCCATCCATGCTGTTGCAAAGGGTAGGATCTCCTTCTTTCTCTCTGCTGCATAGAATTCCATTGTGTAAATGTACCACAGTTTTTTGATCCACTCATTTACTGACAGGCACTTAGGTTGCTTCCAGCACTTGGCTATTGTAAATTCTGCTGCTATGAACATTGGGGTGCATAGGTTCTTTTGGATTGGTATTTCAGGGTTCTTAGGGTATAATCCCAGCAGTAGAATTGCTGAGTCAAAAGGCAGTTCCATTTTTAGTTTTCTGAGGAAATTCCATACTATTTTCCACAGTGGCTACACCAGTCTGCAATCCCACCAGCAATGCACTAGGTTTCCCTTTTCTCCACATCCTCTCCAGCACTTGTTGTCTGTTGATTTGTTATTGATGGCCATTCTGACTGGTGTGAAGTGGTTTTAATTTGCATCTCTCTGATGGGTAGTGATGTGGAGCATCTTTTCATATGTCTCTGGGCCCTCTGTATACCCTCCTTGGAGAAGTGTCTGTTCAAGTCCTTTGTCCTCTTTTAAATTGGGTTGTTTGTCTTCCTGAGTCATGTGAGTTCTTTATATATTTTGGAGATCAAACCCTTGTCTGAGGTATTATTGGCAAATATGTTTTCCCATACAGTTTGTTCTCTTTTCACATTAATGCCGTTTTCTTTAGCCATGCAGAAGTTTTTTATTTTGATGAGATCCCATTTGTTCATTCTTTCCTTTATGTCCCTTGCTCTAGAAGACGTATCAGTGAAAATATTGCTTCATGGAATATCTGAGATTTTCCTGCCTATGTTCTCCTCTAAGACTTTCATGGTGTCACAACTTATATTTAAGTCTTTTATCCATCTTGAATTTATTTTTGTGTATGGTGTATGTTGGTGATCGAGTTTCATTTTTTTGCAAGTAGCTGTCCAGCTTTCCCAATACCATTTGTTGAAGATGCTATTTTTACTCCATTTTATGTTTCTGTCCCCTTTGTCGAATATTAATTGACCATAGAGACTTGGGTTTATTTCTGGGCTCTCTGTTCTGTTCCATTGGTCTATATGTCTGTTCTTATGCCAGTACCAGGCTGTTTTGATTACAGTGGCCTTGTAATATAGTTTGATATTAGGTATTATGATCCCTCCTACTTTGTTCTTCTTTCTCAAAATTGCTGTGGCTATTCGGGGTCATTTATGATTCCATATAAATTTTTGAAATGTTTGTTCTGTATCTGTGAAATATGTCATTGGCACTTTAATAAGGATTGCATTGAATTTATAATTTTCTTTGAGTAGTATGGACGTTTTGATGATGTTAATTCTTCCAATCCATGAACATGGTACATGCTTCCATTTGTTTGTGTCTTCCTTAACTTCTTTCTTCAGTGTTGTATAGTTTTCTGAGTATAGGCCTTTTACCTCCTTGGTTAGGTTTATTCCTAGGTACTTTATTACTTTACTTGTTGCTATATCAAATGGGATTTTCCCCCTGATTTCTGTTTCTGATATTTTATTGTTGGTGTAAAAAAATGCCTTTGATTTCTGAATATTGACTTTGTATCCCACTGTTTTGCCAAATTCACTTATTAGGTCAAGTGGTTTTTTTGGTGGAGTCTATAGGATGTTCTATGGACACTATCATGTCATCTGCAAACAATGACATTTTTACTTCCTCCTTTCCAATTTGGATACCTTTTATTTCTTTTTCTTGTCTGATTGCTGTGGCTAGGACTTCCAATACTATGTTGAATAGATGTAGCAAAAGTGGACATCCTTGTCTTGTTCCTGATCTTAGTGAGAAAGCTTTTAGTTTTTGCCCATTGAATATGATGTTGGCTGTAGGCCTCTCATATGTGGCCTTTATTACGTTGAGGAGTGCTCCCTCTATTCCCACTTCACTGAGTGTTTTTATCATAAATGGGTGCTGTTCCTGTACCTTATCAAATGCTTTTTGTACATCTATCGATATGATCATGTGATTTTGTCTTTCCTTTTGTTTATGTGATGCATTACATTTATTGATTTGTGAATATTGTACCATCCTTGCATCCCTGGAATGAATCCTACTTAATGTATTGCTAGATGCTGTTTGGCAATATTTTGTTTAGGATTTTAGCATCTATGTTCATCAGTGATATTGGCCTGTAGTTTTCTTTCTTTGTTGTGTCTTTATCTGGTTTCTGGATTAGGATGATGCTGACTTCATAAAAAGTTTGAGAGTCTTCCATCTTCTTGGATTTCTTGGAATAGTCTGTGAAGGATAGGAGTTAGCTCTTCCCTAAATGTATTATAAAATTCTCCTGTGAAATATCTCTCCAGGGCTTTTGTGTGCTGGGAGTTTTGATTACTGCTTTGATTTCATCAGTTGTTATTGGTCTGTTCAGGCTTTCTGCTTCTTCTTTATTCAGTTTTGGAAGATTATATTTTTCTAGAAGTTTGTCCATTTCACCTAGGTTTTCAAATTTCTTGGCATATAGTTCTTCATAGTAATTTCTTACACTCCTTTGTATTTCTGTAGTATCAGTTGTAATTTCTCCTCTTTCATTACTGATTGTGTTTATTTGGGTCCTCTCTTTTTTTCTTGATAAGTTTGCTTAAAGGCTTGTCAATTGTGTATATCTTTTCAAGGAACCAGCTTCTGGGATTTTGATCTTTAGAATTGTTCTTTTAGTCTCTACATCATTTAATTCAGCTCTAATCTTGGTTATTTCCTTCCTTCCACTTGCTCTGGGCTGTCTTTGTTGTTGTTCCTCCAGCTCTTGTAGATGTAGGGTTAGGTTGTTTATCTGAAATGTTTCTATCTTTTTTTAAGTAGGCTTGTATTGCTATGAACTTCCCTCTCAGGACTGCCTTCACTGTGTTTCATAAGTTTTGGATGGTTGTGAGTTCATTCATTTGTTTGCAGAAACTTTTTGATTTGTTCCTTGATCTCATTCTTAACCCATTAATTGTTTAATAGCATGCTATTCATTCTCCATGAATTTGAATGTTTTTGAGTTTTTTCCTTGAGGTTGGTTTCTAGTTTCAGTCTCTTGTTTTTGGAGAAAATGATTGATATGATTTCAACTTTCTTGAATTTGTTGAGGCTTGTTTTGTGCCCTATCATGTGGTCTATCTTTAAAAATGTTTCATGTGCATTTGAAAATGTATATTTTGCTTCTTTGGGATGAAAGGTTCTATATATACCAGTTAAGTCCATTTGATCTAGGACATTGTCCAATGCCACAATATCTTTGTTGATATTATGTTTGAAAAATCTGTCCATTTTTGACAGTGGGGTGTTAAAATCCCCTACTATAATTGTGTTGCTGTCAATGTCTTTCTTTAAGTCCTGCAAGGTTTTCCTTGTATATTTGGGTGCTCTTTTGTTGGGTGCACATATATTTACAATGTTTATGTCTTCTTGATGGATTCTTGCCTTGAGTATTATGTGTATTATGAGTAGTGTCCTTCTTTGTCTTTTTTTATGGCCTTTGTTTTGAAGTCTATTTTGTCTGATATGAGTATTGCTACCCTGGCTTTTTTCCCCTGTCCATTTGCTTGGAAAAAATTTTTTCCAGCCCTTCACTTTCAGTCTGTATAGGTCTTTTGTTCTGAGGTGGGTCTCTTGTGGGCAGCATAGATGTGGGTCATGTTTTCTTATCCATTCAGCTACTCTATGTCTTTTGATTGGAGCATTTAATCCATTTACATTTAAGGTTATTATTGATAGGTATTTATTCATTGCCATTTTGCTTCTTCATACCTGTGTTCCTCTCTCACTCTTTTTCTTCCTTTTCTTAAAGCAGTCCCTTCAGCATATCTTGGAGTGCTGGTTTGGTGGAGGTGTATTCTTTGAGCCTTCTTTTGTCTGGGAAACTCCTTATTTGGCCTTCCATTTTAACTGAGGGCCTTGCTGAGTAGAGTAGCCTTGGTTGCAGGCCTTTGGTTTTCTGAAATATTATTTGGAATATTTCTTGCCATTCCCTTATGGCTTGTAGCATTTCCATTGAGAAGTCAGCTGCTAGCCTTATCGGGGCTCCTTTGTATGTTACTTCCTGTTTCTCCCTTGGTGCCTTTAAGATTCTCTTTGTCTAGGAATTTTGTCATTTTAATTATGATGTGTCTTGGAGTGGGCCTCTTTGAGTTCCTTTTGATTGGGACCCTCTGTGCTTCCTGGATTTGCGTGATTTTTTTCTCATCAAATTAGGGAAGTTTTCCATCATTACTTTTTCAAACAGGTTTTCTATCCCTTGCTCTTCTTCTCCTTCTGGTACCCCTATTATACAGATATTATTACGTTTCATGTTGTTCTGCAGTTCCCTTAACACCTCTTGATTCTTTCTGAGTCTTTTTTCCTCTTCTTGCTCTTTCTGGGTGGTTTTTTTTTTATTTTTATTTTTTACCTTTCCCTTCAGCTTGCTGATTTAATCCTCTGCTTCATCTAGCCTTCTTTTGATTCCTTCTATTATGTTCTTCAATTCAGAAATTGTGTTCCTCATTTCCTCTTGGCTCTTGTTGATAGTTTCTATTTCCTTGTCCTCTTTCCTTTTTCAGTGAGCTCATCGTAGTTTCCCCATAGTTTTTGGTAATTCTCAGTGAGCTTGTTGAGCTTCCTTATAACCATTGCTTTGAACTCAGTATCTGATAGTTGACTTGCCTCTATTTCATCTAGCATTTTTTCTGAGGCTTCCTCCTTTCCTTTCATTTGGGGTTTGTTTCTTTGTCTTCCCATTGTTTGTGAGACTCTTCTTGTTAGCCTCTGCTTCTTAAATTGATTTGTTCTGACTCCCTGAGTTTGTGGTGTGAACTTTTATGGTAGGAGTCCTGTGAGATTCAGTGGTGCACTCTCTTTGATCTCCTGAACTTGCTGCTCTTGGGATGCCATCTATGTTGGCTCTCTGGATGTGTCTGCGTTTTGATTGTTGTTGGATCATTCTTTGGTGGGTTGTTCCCTCCAGCTGGTTCACTGAGGGTCACTCTGCCCACTACATCTTGTATGCTGTTGTGTAGGTGCAGACAGGTTGTGCCAAAGCTGGTTCTTCTGTCTGTCTGAGGTTATACGGCTTATCTCTTGCTATTGTTCAGTTGTTTGTTCTGGGTAATTCCTCCACAATTTAGTTGTAATTCCAGATTGGTCCTGGGAGGAGGTTAGTGTGGCTTCCATTCACTCCTCCTCCATCTTGTCTGTATTTTTTAGAAAAGAAACCATAGTTCCCTTACTTAATCCTTTCTGTGAATCTTACAAACATTTGCGACTCTCCTTAAACACCCTACCATGCCCCTTCTCTTCTTCCAGCAATGACCTTGCCACCCACTTCATGGAGAATATTAAGACTCTCAAAGAATTTGTGTTCTCTTACCTATAAACCTATTGCACATACCCATCTCTGCCTCCCTCTTTTCTGGCTCTCCCCATCCAAGCAGAAACCTATATCTAAATTCCTTTCCATAATTAAAAAAAATCTTTATATCAACACCAAATATTTATGCCTTAGACAAATGTTTATAAGCACCAGGTACCAGGGTGGGCAGTTGGAATATAGTGACAAATGGAATGTATTGCATTTGGAATAGATGCCTACAGAATTGTTCGAGTGGTGCCTATTTTCCATGAATTGCCCATTCCTTTTTTATTTGCTTGGTTACAGTGGGATCTGCAATGGTATGAACGGTATGGAGTGGATACCTGAACTAAGATTGGCAATTAATCCTTTCACTGGGAAATTTGTAATTGGGACTGACAGTCCGAATTACGTTACAACAAGATAACTTGGAAGCTGTTGGTAGTGGCCATTTTCTGCCAGGTGGACCAGGACAGAGAGAGAGACATTCGGTAGCTGAGGGAGATTCAGAAAGATGTGCAAGTAAGAGACTCTCCAAAAGAGAACTTTCTTGGTTCTTTCAAGTGCTCCAGTCTCTAGATCTATTCCTACAGTCTGGCGGCAACCTTGTCTTGAAGATCCAGGGTCCTTCCAATAAAATTTCTTTCTGCTTAAAATAGTATTTTGTGTTGGGTTTCTGTGAAAAAGTTTCTGTCATTTTTACTGGAAAGCTGGACTGCCTTGTTTTGTGATTGCTGTCTATTTGGGACCCAGCCATGTGTCCTTTGAAAATAAGGGACTGGGTAGCAAATGTCAGGATATTGTTTCTGATTTTCAGCCTTCATTAAGGTGTTATTAGAATGGAACATGCTCAGATACAGCTGAAAGCTGCCTAGAAGCCACAGGGCCAGGGTGTAACTCTGTTCTGTAAGGTCCTTTTCTCCTATTGCCAGCTTCCTGAGACTACTGAGGTCAGATAATCACGGGCCTTGCTGAATCACAGTGCCAAATTATCTACCACAGTGTTTCTAAAGCTATCAATTATCTTCTTTCTCCCTGGAATCTTCAACACTTCCCTCTCTATTGGCTCCTTATATCAGTCCTCAAGTCCATTTAGCAAAATCCAGTCTAGATTTCCCCACTCTTTCTTCCTGTCACAGGTAAACTCTTTCAGGAAGTCATTCATACTCAGTGACAAGCCAGAGCAGTGAGGTAGAAAGAAACCTTACTTGTGGCGGCAACTGCACTAACTAGGGTTATTCATGACCACTTTTTCACTAAATCCAACGGATGTTTTTCAGATCTTACCTTTCTTGACTTCTCAGGAGTATATGACATCGTTGACCACTCCTGCGTTCCTGAAACATTTTTTTTTCCTTGACTTCTGTGATACCGCATGCTTCTGGTTCTCTTTTGGACTAGAAAAAAACATGCCTGCTTGTTTCTTTGCAAGTTCCTTTTGTATTCTGTGCCTTAAATATGTTTGTGTTTGGTCCTAGTCCTTGATCTTCCTTTTCAGTCCTAAACTTTCCTGGGGCATTTCAGTCACTTTTTTGGCATTATCACGTATACCTGAATATAAGACCACCCTATAATAATCCTTAGAAAACAGGGAGTTGCCTTACATTCTGACCTTTAAAAAGTCCTTAATATTACTGGATGTTCTCTCAATTATTTTGAACAACAAAATGCTCCTTGGGGGAATGTACAGTAGCAAGAAATGATCTTATTCAATGTTCATATAGAAGCCACCTGACAGAATTGGTAAGAAAGGAAATAAAGAAATTTAACACAGATTTAGAAATTACTTCTAGGGAAATACATTCATATTTGCAAGTTTTGGATATCCTTGTAAACAAGCCTTTAAAATTCAATATAAAAAGCAATGTAAGTGAATATGATTATAGTATGAATGATGTAGTGTGATTAGATACTATTGCCCAGAAAAAATTCCTAGTGACAACATCATATATTGTCAAAATTTTGGTGGAAATGAAGATGGAGATGATAGAGACTCAAAATGTGACCCTGGTGATGATAAAATAAAATAAAAAAAACACTGTAAAGAGTTTCAATAAAATTCAAGTTGGCCACAAAGTTTTATTGGGAGCAGGCAGATTTTACATGGGAAAATGGGGGCTTACTTTGTATTTAGAGGTACTTTATATTTGGGCATAATGTATATGGTATAAGCTGATGGCACACCTCTCTAGCCCAGCTCTCCCTGCTAAACTGCAGAACCAAATCATGAACAGATTACTGCCATTTCTACTCAAATGTCTCATAGGCACTTGAACTTGACCACAGTTAAACTCACATGGCTTCCCATCTTCTCCTGCTCCTGTTCTCTTCCCAGTGAATGTTACCACCTGCAGCAGTGGGTGAAGCTGAAATCTGAGTCACCCGTGTCTCCTCTCTCTCACACACGTTTGCTGTTTCTGCCTCTCTCCTAAATCTCTCTCATGTATTCATTTCTCTTACCACGCCCCCCCCTTTTTACGTTAGGACAGCAATTTTCAGCCTTTTTCATCTCATGGCACACATAAACTAATTACTAAAATTCCGTGGCACACCAAAAAATGTATTTTTTGCTGATCTGACAAAAAATTAGGTATAATTTTGATTCATTCACATTGGAAGACTATTGTTGTATTGTCTGTTTTCATTTTTTTTGTCAATCTAAGGGAAAAGAGATCAGTGCCCCTGACGTATAATCAGGTATTACATGTTTTAAAAATTCTTGTGGTACACCAGTTGAAAATCACTGCTCTATGCTAACCAGCACCTCCTCTCCAGACTACCCATAACAGAACCTGAACTGATTTTCTTGGTCTTGTCTCCTTTCAACCTGTACTCCAGGAAGCAGCCCACGTGATCCTTCTAAAATGCAAATTAGTCTCAGTTAAGAGACCGTCCCTGCTTTTCTAGTTCCCCATCCATCCTTCCTGCCTCTGTCCCCAATTTGGACAGGTTAGATGCACTTAGAATGTTTTCCCATATTTCTTATCTTTCCTTACAAAAACACTCTTCAGACTCCCTTTATTATAATTGTTTCTTTCCTGGTAGACTGAGACCCTTGTCTATCTGGCTCACCACTGAGCTCTCTTAACACAGAGCAGGACCTGAGAAATAGTGCTTTATAAATATTAAATGAATGAACCAATAATTTTGTTATCCCAGTACCCCATACAACACCTGGCAAATAACAGGTCTTCAATAATATTTGTTGAATTAATAGACTGTTGTTGAACTAAGAATATGTGATTAAGCAAAGTGTAACAAGCAAAATTAATATTGTGTACGCTTTTGTCTTTAAGGAGTACGTATCCTTCTTAATTAGACTTAATCAGAGATGGTTCCCTAGAACAGGCGGCTTTTGAAAGAGAAGGAATAACAATTGTTACCTTGTGAAATGTAAAGGGCACATGTAAAAATGTCAACATCTGTGCAGAATAAAATCATGTTTTCGCAACATGGGTAAATTCTAGTTAAAATGTGCTGTGACTAGGAAGTGTTATATCTGAGATCAACTAGCTTTCTTCTTCTCCACCTTGAACACTGGGTTTCAGGGAGGAACCAGCTGTAGAATCTACTGCCAGCAACTAAACATGCAACTGTAATGCCTCTCTAAAATTGGAAGAGAACCTTTTTACTATAGAGAGTAAGATTCTTGCCAAGTTTTACATTCATAGGATTTATTAATTTTTCATACAATTTTATATCAAAGAGCACTTAGAATAAATTTCTAGTTACTTGAGGCCTGCGCTTTGGTAATGTACACTAACATACAATGGCTTATTTTCTTTGCCCTGTATCTTTGTGCACTATGTCTTGAACATGAGCTTCATGTTCTAATTTTACTTAGATGAAAAAGGTGTTAATTTCATGGATGGTTAAATGTCCCTCCATAGATTAATAGACTACCCAAAATGTATTGATGAGCAATATAATGTGGGCTGAGGTATTAGCAGAAAAGTCTCGTGGGGAGAGTAAAAATAAGTAAGATGGCTGAGAAATTTTTTTCTCAGAGATACTTTACCAAAGAAAGGAGATGAATGACTCCAAATGATAATTTTTAAAAGGAACATTCACAATGTCGGTTATGTTTAAATGTGAAGGATGTGGCTCTAGCTGGTGTGGCTCAGGGGATTGAGTGCTGGCCTGCAGACCAAAGGGTCGCTGGTTTGATTCCCAATCAGGACATATGCCTGGGTTTCCAGCCAGGTCCCCACATTGGGGGGGCACCAGAGGCAACCACACATTGGTGTTTCTCTCTTGCTCTTTCTCCTTCCCTCCCCCGCTTCTCTAAAAATAAATAAATAATAAAAAATCTTAAAAAAAGAAAAAAAGAAATGCGAAGGATCTGAATTCAAGTGTGTGCCTGGGTTTACTATTTTACTCTTTAACTCATATGAAATCTGTAACTTTTAATTTGGGGCTCCATCTATTAGTGGTTTATTATAGTGGGTTTGATTAAAATTGTGATTTAATCACAAGTCAGAAATATATGATTTTGTCACCGTATTTTACAGAACGTGCTTTGTAAATTTTTGATTTACCCCTGATATATACAGCAAGTGGATAAATTAATGAGACAGTTCACAGAAGTCATACATGAAAATAATTCTGATTATTTTATTAGCCACAACTCATATGTTTCAAACTTGGAGATAAATTTCATTTAAAAAGTTATATTATGTATTTTATATTTTAATATAATGAAAAATTTTCAGACTTGGAAAAAGGTATCCGAATATTAACACTTGCAAGGGAATTGATAGTATCCAAAGAGCGTTTCTCATTATCTCAGAAAACTGAATAATGATGTGATTACTAAAGGTTAATTAAGCAAATACTTGTTAAGTAATTGGAAAGTAATCTATTCCCAATTTAACAGGTCAATCAGGGGTATTTAGGAAACATTTTTGTTGATTAACAATTCTATCAAAACCAAAAAGATATTTAAATGGTTTCCCTGGTGTAAAACAGTAAACACGTATTTGCTCTTTTAGGAATCAATTGTTTCAAAGAACTGGGGTGAGAGTTCCTCATTCCACCGTTTTGATGATTCAAGAGGTTTGAAGAAAATTCTGAGCTCTTCCCTTCCAATGTTAACGCAAGTCTTATATTATTGGTTATTTTGGCACTTCAGAATAAAATACATTATCTGAACAAACTAATTACGAGAGGGCACAGAGATGCTGAAGTCAGAGAAACATCCCTCTTCTTGTGGGAAGTCGATTTGGTTATTGACTACCCAGTAAATCAAAATCCAACTCACATTAACAATGAAAACATGATTCTCCAAGTACACATAGCCACACAAAGAAATTTTCTTAAAATATTTTCTATGGGTCCAGCCTATAAAATTATTCTCCTCTGCATGCAGTGTAACTAACTACACGCTGCTTTCTCCTAACTGCCTCCAGATTACCAAGTGGTTTGAAATCATAACCCTCTTGCTCCTGGTTTACCGGCAAAAGAAGTGATTTCCAGGTAGGAAAATGAGAAGTGCCCAGCAAAGACAGAGGTAAACGGCTGCAGTTACAGTCAAGAGGATCAGCCCCGGGAGTCCCGGGACTCGTCCTGGGCCCCCGCATGAGCGGAAGAAGTGGACACCGGGCACCTTTGTCCGTACCCGGCTTCCTTGGCTCGAGGCCGAGTGACGCGGGTACCGCGGTCCGGGCGGGTCCCGGCACTGTCCGGGGAAACGCGCGGCGAGGGCGGCGCAGCCGGGAAGCGGGCGATCAGTGGCGGCGCGGCGGTCCCCTCCTACGGGAACCGCGCCAGGTCCCAGTCGGAGCCCGGCGGGCTCACTATTGTTTTTGGCGAGCACATAAATCCCCGCTCCGACCTCCGCACACCCAGGTTTCCTCCCGGAGGCCATTCGGTTTCCTCCGAGGCCCTATATAGAGGCCCCGGGCCCGCGCTGCAGAGAGGCGCGCGTCCGCCCCGGCCTCGCGGACAAGCCCGGATTTGGAGCGCTGCTCGCCCTCGGGCCTCTGCACCCGGAGGCGTCCGGAGGTGACCGGGGTGAATTTCTTCCCCGGGCCGAGGGGCTGCGCCAAGCGGGTGGAAGCGAGAAGGAGAAGGATCCGCTTCTCCGGGGTTTTCCTGAAGCCAATGGGAGCGCCAACGCGCGCCTCGCGCCCGGTCGCAGCTCAGGGGACAAGGGGGAGGGGAGCGGGCCCGCCAGGCGGCCGCCGGGATTGGAGCGGGGGCGGGCTGCGCGCGGAGCCGAGGGGTGCGGGCGAGGGAGGCGCGCGTGCGCGTGCGCGGGGGTGTGCGCCCCGGGCCCCCGCCTACTCCTCCCGACTCCGCCGTCTCCGCCCCCCTCGCGCTGGTGTGCGGAGCCGGAGTCGGCGGCGGGTGGCGGCGCCTGGAACCTGGAGACCGCTTGCCCCCCGCCCCCCCACCCCGGCCCGGAATGTACTGACTCCCCCCTCTCCTCCCTCTCCGCCCCGCTGCAGGAGGGAGGCGCCCCCGAGTCTCCCCTCCCGCGAAGAGAGGCCGCGCGGGCCGGGCCGGGCCGGGCTGGAGCAGCGGCGGCCGCCGGAGCCGAGCCTGCAGCGAGGACCGGCTGAGGCGTGCAGGAGGGAAGGAGGCGAGGGCTCCGCGGCACGGCCGCCGCCGCCGCTCGCGGGCAAGAGATGGCGGCGGAGCGGGGAGCTCGGCGACTCCTCAGCACCTCCTCCTTTTGGCTCTGCTGCCTGCTGCTGCTCGGGCACTGGGCGCCGGGAGCTGCGGCCGCCCGGAGCGGCTCCCCGCCGCAGTCCCCAGGTAAGCGGCGGGCGCTGGGCGCGGGCCGGGCGGCCACGGGTGGGGGCGGGGGCGCCGTACCGGCACCAGCTGCGGTTGCGGTGTTTTTGTTTAGGATCCGGGAGGAAACGTGCAGGAACTTCTCCACTGGTCTCGGCTTGCTGGAGGGAGCGCGGACCGCGCTGCGTGGGCAATGAAGTCGGCGGGCGGGGGCGCCTGCTGGGTTGGGGTGGTTGTGGAGTGCGTCCGGGGCTCCCCGGTCTAGTTCTGCGCTTTGTACCCGGAGGCAGGTTCACCTCTCGCCTCCCTAGCTTGCTTCCCCTCCCCCAGGCTCATCCCACTTGTAAGAGTGGGACATTCTTGTGCTCACACAAGCACCAGTAGAGGCCACTACACACCTCATTAAATAAACAATCGTACGGCCAATTCATTAATTTTCAAGGAAAGGAAGGGGCGGGGGCGGCGGGGGGGCTTGAACTCCGCCTTCCCTGGCCAGGGATTTCCCGGCTGAAGTCCCGGGGAAGCGCCGGTTGATCTCGAGGGACTGCTCGTGCGGGGCCCCAAGGCGGCGGAACAGGGGGTGCCAGGGGACACAGTTACTCCCTCAAAACCAGTGGTGTGACTTAGCGATGAGGGCGGCTTGGAGGACGGTCCAAGTGATTGTATCTGTTAGTGTTTCCGCCAGGAAATGCTTCATTCCTGGTGATTACAACTGTATATAGCCTAACTGCTCTTAAACTAGGGCTTGTTTAAGCGTCGGATTTTAAATACTTGTACGCTGTTTCCAAGTGGCACTATATAAATGCATTTGGCCTCAAAAGCCGTTTTCAGGGTTTTAACATAGCACAGATTATTGAAATCATCTGCATTTCTATTTATTTAAATAAGCCAATTAACGCCAGAGTTGCCTGTAAAGACCTTATAGTGTAGTTGAGGAACAGGACACACTCAGCAGCTGAAAGGCAAATTAGCATGTAATCTGTCCAAATTGTTTAACCAAGGTGGTGTATCATTAAACTTGACACAACTTTCACCTACTTGCTTGATCTGAAGTTGTGCATTTGAAAGTGACATCTTCTAGTCACTCAACAACGACTTGTTTTCCTCTGGTCCATGTGAAAGTTACAATCACGCCGCACTGGGCTTGGCTGACAGACTTGCTTTTGATCTTCTTGCAGAGTGTGATGATGTACCTTGGGATTTTTGCCAGTGTCAAAGGTTTGAACCTGAAGTGCCTATGGGTCTTATTTAAACAGACATGTAAACAGTAGTGTTTTAGTGTCCACCTCGCACTTGGGCCCTTACCTCAGCACAGTTTGGGGTACACCTTCTGGTTCCGAAATGTAGGTAACTGATCCGACCATTCTGTTTTTGTGCATGGGCAGGGCAAGTTCTCTCTTACTCTGACTTAATTTTGTATGTAAAATATGTATGCGTTTATCATAGTATGTATGTTTTAGGTAATTGGAGTTCCTGTTTAAAATTTTGTCAGTAATTTTGAAAGTAGATAAAGTGCTAGCAATTTTATTACTTAGGATAATAAAAATAATAAGCAGCCTTTTAGGAAGTGGTTGTAACATTTATTCCACCCTTTCAGTTGATGGGCTTTCCTTGTGCGCTGATGAGGTGCAAGCCGTCGCTGAAATGTGCACTCTGCCTTCATGAGGCTTACAGTCTGGTGTGTGGGTAGGAAAGCTAGCCATTCAACTGCGGATTGTGTAATTAAGTAGTTTTGATAGGCACTGGGGAGGAGAAGAATAGGTTTTGAGAAAGTTTACACTGCAGGGACCTAACCTAGTCTGGGTGTCAGTGTATCTCAGCAGTGAGACCTGAGGTGTTAGAGTGGGAGTGGAGAGGCCCACAGCTAATGAATAGTGTAGTGGGGTCTAGAACACAGATCTTCTGATTCTCGGCCCCGGGGTGTTTGCTGCTAACCATCCTGCCCAGTTACGAAAGGAATAACTGCAGTAGGGAGGGGGTTGGTCAGTTCTCTGGTCCCTTGCAGAGAGATCAAGGGACTTGAGGACGGAGGAAGAGAACTGAGTAAGCAGCTTATGGAACAAACTGTCACTTTGTCAGATGTCATTTGTCAGTGGCTTTATTCATTTATTTGTGTTGTAGAGGGGTAGACTCAGAAACCTTTCTGTAGGTGGTAGGGGAATGGAGATATTTGGTAGTAAGAGGAGGAAAATGGGGTGTGGGACAACAGTAAATGAAGTGTTTTTTCAACTTTAGGGTACACCGTAGACATGAGATGGAGGAGAACGGGGGGAGGCAGGGAAGGACAAGTGGTAGAAAATAGCAGTGGTGGAAGGATCTGGAATGATTAGACACAGTGTGGCTTTAGGAAGGGCAGACTACTGAAAAGATACGCAGGGACCTGGGGAAGGATGACAAGACAGGGCAACCTGTGCAGTGAGGTCTTTTCTAATCAGAGTGAAGGGGTTAAGGGATGGTGACGAAGGGAATTGGGATGCTGGGCTGGAGAAGGTTAGGAAGGTGAAGAGTTCACTTGAAGTCAGTCTGAATTTGAAGTAGACTAGATCAGGTATTTCCACACTTTCTGCAGCAACATTTTATACCCCCAGAACAAAATTGGGGAAAAGTTTTAATTCAGTATTGGTTGCTTATGAGTTACATGAAGTATGTAGACATTTTTAAAAGAACTTTTATTAGAATAACCAAATATCCCATGTATTGGTTATATTGTAAAAGAGCATTTGGTGGAATGCCGTTATGGTGTTGAGGCTAGCCATGATCTGGGCTGCAGAGGTCATGTAGCTTCACTTTTCCTTTAAGGTAAGAATTCTCTTGTCAAGATCTTACCTAGATACTCTGCCTGCCTTCATCAGTTGCTTGATGATGTCATTCATTACCTCAGAAGGTACTCTGTTTCTGTTTTCGATAATTTCCGTTAGTAAACTTGACTTTATGCAGCACATTTAACTTCAGTTTTCACCCTCCCCACCCTTCTTGAATTTTTTTCCCTGCCTCTTTTGGCATCACCCTATCCCCTGATTCATCTCTGGTCAGTTTGCACTTGTTTTTCAGGTTTTTCTTTCCGCCCCTCCCCCATTAAGTATTGGTATCTAAGGTTGATCTCGCACACTCTGCTAGTCCTCAGGGGCTCCCTGGGAGCTGACCATTCCCCTAGTCCGTTCTTTTTCAGGGGCCACTCAGTAGCCCCGCTGAGTAGCCACCTTACCTTACACAACACCAAAGGTGAATTCGTCTTTGCTCTCCTTCCACCCTGCTTTCCCTCATCCCTTCTCTCCAGACTATGACAGTCAGTTCCTGGCCCTCAGCACGGCCGTTGTCGGAATGCTTGCATGGGTTTGTCTTCCTGTGTTACCTGCGCTGGGCATCTGTTCACCCACCAGTCAGCCAGGGGGTGAAACCTAGAGGTCATCCTGGCCCCTCTCCTTCCCCTCATTCCCGTAGCCAGTAGTTCTGTTAGATTTTTAACCTGCCAGATAGTTCTTGAATCTGTATTTTTTCATCATCGTTTCTACCTGGACTAACAAAATTGGCTCTATAATTAATCTCTTTATCTGCACAGTTATCCTTTAGAAGTCTGTCCTTCTGGAATGAGCTGTTTATGTATTTTTCTGAGCATGCCACTCCTACTTCCAGCCTCTAATTAAGAGTTCTATAGCTTGAGTGTTAGAGCCTAACTTCTTGGCGTGGAGATTGTGAGGTCCCTTGTGTTCTTCCCTCCCCTCAACTTAAAACCACACCTCTGGGCACCTCTAATGCGTACCTGGTGTGTTCCCACTCCAGATCAGCTGCAGAGCTTCGTGTCTGCGTGCTGCTCTCTTCCTGTTCATGCCCCTCCCCACCTTGTCCACTTCTGAAACTCCGGCCCCTGTATGCAGCGAATTTTTCTGTGCTAGCCCCACCCCCAAACAACTGGAGTCCTCGTTCTCTGTGTTCCCATAGCTTTCTCGGTACTTGTCATCTGTGTTACTGATTTTCTTGTCTCCTCTGCTAGTGTGAACTTCTTGAGGATCAGGACTTCTCTTACCTCTGTGCACCTTGCCTAGGGGAGCACAGCATCTGGCACAGAGTCAGTAACCAGTTAGTGTTGGTGGAACGAATGTTGAATTGCCTTTGCTTTTTAACTGCTTGGGCCTTACTGCACGTCTCCTTCCTCTATATGATGGCCCTTCACGTGTCAGATGGTAAAATGTGTGTGTGTGTGTGTGTGTGTGTGTGTGTGTATCACTCTCCCCTTCTTTCTGAATTAACTTTAATTCCTTCAGCCACTCTTTACATTCCTTAGTTTTCTGACCCATTCATCATGAGTTTGGTTATCCTACTTGGCATATGCTGCGGCTTTAGTGTTTGTAAGTTTTGACATCTTTGCAAAGATCAGTGTTCCTGCATACAGGGACGTATGCCTGCCTAACAGGATGAGGTTGATTTTTGAAAGTATATTTTTTCTGTTGGCTAATTGGTCATTGTTGGTTTCTTTTTCATGAGTTTTCTCTGTGCTAATAAAAAAGATTAGGGCAACATTCTCCTTATGTGGGGCTCTATTTATCTGTTTAATAGTCTTCATTTTCAAATACTTGATTTTATTATTGACTTCTGTGTGGTTGGGAGGTATTTGCCATGCCATTGGTAGGTGTTTTGGCTTCTAGGTAAAATTGCATCAGCAATAGGAAACAGACAAGGGAAGTGCCTGTATGTTAAGTTCATATTGACTACAGAGTTAAGTGAGGTGAGGAAGGTGTTTTGTGTTTATGATTTCCAGAAGCTGAACTTATCATGGAACATAAGCCAGTACAAGATGGTATTAAAATATAGCCCACAGTTTGGATTCATTTAGAATGAAAAGAGGTTTTTGACCCCAAATTCATTGAGACCCACTGGTATAATTTCGGTATGTTTTTCTAGTCACTGCCAAAGTGGCACATCACTTTTACATGGTAGTCATGGTGCATTTTAAAAATTATTTAAAATATTTAAATACATGCTTGAAGTAAAACAATATAGAGGTACATAAAGTAAAAAGTTTTATCACATCTACCAACAAGTCTCTTTTTTTACCCATAACTGACCACTTTTCATACTTTTCCCTCTGCATTTACGTATATACATATGTACATATATGTATACACACACATATACATATATACACACACACACATATATATATAGTTTTATTTTTAACACCTAAGCAGGATCATACCGCTGTTGTTTTGAACTGTATATTTTGTAGATTTTCCCATAACTATTATTTAAAATGTCAGTAGAATCTTCCAGTGAGTGAATATTAATAGTTGCCAATATAAGTGCAATTTATTGCACACTTGCTGGGCTCCACGCACCGCGCCAGCCTCTTCTACCCGTGTACCCGCATTCCCGCGTTCAGTCCCTTACACACCCTGTGAGGAAGACGGTGATCCCCGCCCCCCCCCACACAATTCTACAGTGAGGTGACCGATCCTCAGAGAGCAGGGATTTGCTGCAGGTCTCATGGCTCTCCAGTGGAGAAGGTGGCGTTTGAGTCCAGGTCTTTCCAGGTCCAGAGCCTGTGCTTGTTATTGTGCTGCATGCTGCCTCTCTTCCCCTGCTGTGGATGTTGAAATTGTTTTCTTCTGCCATAATGAAGAGTGCTGTCGTGAACATCTTCCTGTAGGGGGCCTTTTCTATCTACACTTTAGATTCCCACATGTGGGATTATTAGTAAAAAGATAATTTTTGTGTATATGGGGGGTCCACTTTTTCAAGAGATTTTCATCTTTAATTGTACACTTTGGGTACTTAGGCCATTGCTTTAAATGCAGGTCCCACAGCTTCTCTGTTTCATCTGTTAACTGAGGGGGTTAATTATCCAATTAATAGGTAATCTCAAAGTTCCTTTCCACCTCTGAGTTTCTGTACCTCTTGACGGCAGTGAAATCTAGTGGTGGGATTTGTCTCAGTTAAATGTCCTCTATTCAGTTCTTGTGTTTGAACACTGATCTTTTCTGTGCTTGGATGCAAGAATTACCTTTGTCATTCTCTGAGGTTCAAGTGATTGTACTTTTTCTTTTCTGGTGTAAAGTTAGGTGTGATTGGGAAAATCTTTTAAATTGCTTGTAAATGATTATATGATTTTATGTTGTATGTGTAAAAATAGCTTTCAGTCTGATTTCCAGAGATAAAGGGTTAGTGTTAAGCAGTTGTGAGATATTTTAAATTGCAGTATTACTTGAAATACTAGTTCTTTATTCTTAGACTTGTAAGGAATGTAAAGCCAGGTTGCAGATCTGGCTGAAATGAGTACAGTTTGATTCCCCCTTGACCTCCTTATGTAAAGGAGAGAGGTAGTGGTTTATATAGGTCTTATTTTACTGAAATCAGTAGTATTCATATTCTTGTTAAGAAGAAAACAGTTGGGCAGTTTGAATTCAATTTGTGTCTTTCCTTTTCCTCTTAAGAAGAATCTTGAGAAATAACCTTCTTTAAGGTTGTTTTTTTTTTAATTTTTTTGTTTGTTTTCAGAGAGAAGGGAAGGGAGGGAGGGAGAAAGAAAGGGAGGGAAACATTAATGTGCAAGAGATACATCGATCGATTGCCTCTCATGCACCTCCAACTGGGGACCTGCCCCGCAGCCTAGGCATGTGCCCTGACCAGGAATCGAACCAGCGACCTTTCAGTTCACAGGCTGGCACTGAATCCACTGAGCCACACCAGCCAGGGCTAAAGTTGTTGTATAGTGAGCATTTTAAAATTTAATTTCCCAGTCAGTGGGACAGTTCTTCTATAGCCGGAACTAAAAATTTCGGTAATTTTGGCTAGTTGCAAACATGCTGTCTTTGCTAATTATGCACAAAGCTATGCACTGTGGAGATACTAAGAAGAACTGGATATGCTTTCTATCTTCAGGAAGTCTGGTCTAATAGCAGAGATGAGACATACCCGTAGATAATAGAGAGCTCGATTTGAAGGGACAAAGTGTCACTACTGCTGTAGGTGGACAGATGAATTCTGGAATCATCACGTGACTGTCAGTCAAGCAGTAGTGCTGCTTTCTCTCATGATACTGGTCGTGCATCTTTAGAGTAACCCTTCCTTAGTTTACCAAGTTAGTAGACTGGAATTCTTGAATTCTCGGAGGGAGTTATTTTTCATTTCCTCCAAGTGAAGTGATTCCTGGAATGTTTGAATACATGAGAATGCTCATAATGGAACCAGCTGGGGGTGCAGCTACCTGCATGTCTTCAGGAGATCCGGAGATTGATTGTACTGGTTTTCAGGATTTATTGTTGGTCAGTAATAGCCAGCAAAGCTTACTGAGCAGTCCTGAGTAGAGTGAATTTTTAAAATGATACTGCATAGGAACTGAATACAGAATATTTATTTTCAGCTGTAGAGTGAGTAAAAAAAAATTGCTAAGATAAATCTTTATACATACGGTCTAATTAGGACAATAGTAGTATAATTTACAGTACAGGGATAGAATAACAAATTATAAGTTCTATTTATTACTTTTTCTTTACAGCATAACTTTTGATGTAGCAACTAAAATTTGAGGATCTTTTTGGTTAATTCATGAAGTTTTGAAGTTTGTGGTGGGGTTATTTGTTGTTTTAAATGTACATAATTACATATCCAAGGAATTGTGTGGCAATAACTCCTTTATGAATAACCCTTCGCCTACATAGAACTCAACCATTTTGCACCCTCACCTCCAGATGATAACTGAAGACTAGGAAATTAAGACATAATTTTTAAAGTCTAAGTGAAATGAGCCAGGCGATGACAGACCTGTGTGATCTCACCCATAAGTGGAACCTAATCAACAAAACAAGCAAGGGAGCAAACTATAACCAGAGACAGTGGCATTAAGAACACACTGACAGTGACCAGAGGGGAGGGGGGGAGGATAACGAGGGGAACAGGGGAAGGGTTTTCAGGAACATCTATGAA
>VMDR010015649.1:0-22071 GCA_007922815.1 Macrotus californicus | reverse complement strand
ATTAACATTTTAATCATTGCTGATATAATAGTTTAAACTTTTTATTTTGTGCTGTATGCTTCCATTTCTTTAATAAAGTCAGGTGGAACATTTTTTCAATGCTCTGGGGACAATTTATTTACTCTCTGACTTGCCTCCTCCTGATATTTTTCTATTGGACATATTTTTTCCTTGTTGACTTGTAAAAGCGCTTTATATATTAAGGAGTGAAATTTTGGCACACACGTTTCACCTACTTTTATCGTGTTTAAAATATATTACTTCTATTTGTCTTTTACTATAAGATTTTATTAACCAGGAAAGAATGCTGAATTTTTAGTCTGTTGGGATGATTGTGGCTTTTTCCTTAATTTGTTAATATGTAGAAATGTATGAATTGATTTTCTAATGTTGAAATATCTTTACATTCTGGGAATAATCTCTCTTTGGGTATGTCACATCAATATTTTAATTTAATACCAAATCTGATTTATTAACATACATTTGCACCAATGTCTACAAATTTCTAAATTTAAAAGTGTATCATTTTTTCTCTGTTAGAGTGTGGTGTGAGCATTATGATAGTTTCAAAAACTTAAGAGTTTCTTTCTCTCTGATCTTGATTAGTTTAAAATAATTATTTATTTATAAAAGCAATACATAGACATGTTTTTTTAAATAAAACTTCTAAGAACGGTACAAATAAAAAAATAAAAGTTCTCTCAGTGCAAAGCACTTCACCCATTTCTGGTTTCAGTTCTTTCGGTGGTTCCCTCTGCAGTCCTAAAAAATCTGCTTTGACCTCCTTCTGAATTGATCAATTAAAAAAGATATGTAATATCTCCCTTCCTAAAAGTGGGCATTTTAGAACACTTTTGCTCAAACCTCCTCTCTCTTCCCTGAGATATATTAAGCTTCATATGGTCAGCTATATTGTTTATCATTGTCACTTTAAAAAATATACCTAAATGAAGCTCGCCCATTGACTCTGACTAGGTGAGGTACAGTTAGAGCTTCCGCACTGCCCCCACTGCTTCACGTTTCCCGCACTCTACCTCGGTCAGCTACACGTGTTCTACGCTGGCAGCGTCTACAGACATTTGGTAGATTCGAATTGTGAAAAAAAAGAGGCAAAAATCTACAACTGGGTGATTATGTCAATATTTATCCATGGCCAAGTAAATAATGATATTTAATTGTTTTAATTTGATAATTTATTTAAATCGCCATTAATTTTTGTATTGCTCCTATTTTATGGATGAAATATCATTTATTAATTCTGTGAAAATATCACAGAATTGTCGTATTCTGTTTTTACATTATTTTGTTTTCTCTTCTTTCTGCCTCTCCTCTTCGTGCTTTTGTTCCATAAACGTCCAGGGACCTTTCAGGTACCGCACATGATTACAAGTGAGAGTTGCTGGGATTCACATCAGCAGCAGGAGTGGGGCTCCTCCCAGTTTTGTCGCAATGTTTAGGCAGCAGGCCTCTCTATCACCAGTGGGATGGCTCCGTGGGAGCTTTGCCTGTGTGGCTTGTGGGAAAGGTACTGGCAGACTGACTTAGAATTCCCCAAGTTGCCAAAGTGATGACAGACTCTAAAGATACAATACTTCAGTGTATTTCACTCCTGGAGAGAGCTGTTACTCCTTGGTCCTTTTCAGCACCTGCAAGTGTCTGTCCCTCTCCCCATATTCTGCCTCCCGACTTAGTTCAGCACTCACACTAAGGTCCCTTCCCAGGCAAATCTTCCAATCTACTCAGAGAGCAGTGAGGCACCACAGCTGGTGGTGAAGCCCTTTGGTCCACACGTTCTGTGTACAAGCATCTCATTGGCCACCCTGAGGGACAACCCACAGCTCATCCCTGCTCTCTGCTGACTCAGAGCCCGGAGTCTTTATTCCTGTGAAATCACTTCCCACCTCCCCTGGCAGCTGGCTCACATTTGCTGCAGGTAGCCGTTTACATTTCCCCTGTCCTGCACTATTCATAAAGAGCATTAAGATACTTTCTGCTTTCCAAATATTTGTCCAAGTCACAGCATGTACATTGGTTCCAGCATGTACGTAGATTTATTCTGACTCAAATATACTTACTGTCCCATCGGTGAAATTGTAGAGGAAAGGACAGGGTTGGGTCTACCACTTTGATCAAGAATAGTTGAAATACCTTATAAATTATCTGCTCATTCATCCTTCATCTTCTTTGTTGGTTCTTTGTTTCCTCCCTCTCCCTCCCTCCCAGCCACTTAACATTGGAGCACACCACCCACAGCTTAGTCCCTGGGCAGCTCCTCTCTTTTATGTGTATACTTTGGTAGTCACCTCATCCGGTTATAGGGCTATAAATGCCACCTGTGTGCTGAAATTTTTATACTTAGCTCCACCCTCTCTTCCCAGCTTCATACTCAAATTTCTAACTACCTACTATAGACGGAGCAAATTCTCCCCAGAGCCAGGCTGTCTGCTCTATTTCCATGCTTGATGCAGCAGCAAAGCTGAAAAGTAACTCTCAGCATGCTGTTGCCTTTCATGTCAGGTCGGAGCCTCTGAGCCTCTCCAGAATGAGTGCCCACGTTGTGTCCCGGTGCTGTTGGCTTGGACGTGGATTCTCAAGACTGCACATTGTGTCCATTTTCACAGCTCTCAATACCGTCTCCCATTCCTATCACAGTTGGCAGGCATTCACCAGTTTTTCGCATGTACCTGTCATCCGTCCCTGATCTGCACCAGTGGTCTGGATGTTCCCTTTTAACAGGGTCTATGTGTCACTCTGTGAAGTCACTTCCCACCTCCCCTAGCAGCTGGGAGGGGAGAAGTTGACACTGTGCTCCTTCTTTGTTGCGGGGCGGATGTTGCCCCGTCTTTGTGGATTCAAATCTCTGCAACAAACCCACTTCAGGTCACCACTTGTTGCAGATCAATTAAAGTAGCACAGTTTCCAAGATTCATACACTTGTAAGTCTTTATTTCGGTACAGAGCACCGTAAAAACTACGGCACCTCTCACTCAGCGGTTTTCAGTGCTGTGAGTCATGGCGTTTGTCAAAGGGCCAGAAACTACATCAGTAGAGAAGACTCGTAGACTTGGGGGTCTGATTGAAAAAACGAGAATCTTTGCCACTGCAGTTTTTACAATTACAAACGAAGCTCCACATGTGCCTAGACATTTGCCTTGCCTTCTAAAAGGTCGTGTTTGTCTGTGTATAAAGCAAAATAAAGATGAAGGAAAATAATTACACGACTCATAAAATTTTACGTGTCTTTTTTACCGGGTCCCTCTTAATTAAAAACTTTTAGGAGATTCAAAAGGGATGTTTCTTTTTTTCCTTAGAAGCTTTGGCATCATACGTAATTACGTAAGGAGCCGTCGTGACTCCCCTTTCAAACCACAGCCTCTGGAAAGTACACACCATATTTAGAATTTTGCCCATAAGAGGAGAAACCACCTGTGCTAAGGCTATGTCAGAGAGATGGTAACCACAAAAACAACACCAGACGCAGATACACACTATCATTTGCGGGGTGTGCTCTTCACTATTTAGAGTTGTGATTAAAATTAGACGTTCCAGCCTGACACGGCTGTCTGACTTGCTTTTTCAGCAACGTTAGCACCAGGGTGGCTGGCATAATGCTCCTTGTTATTTCAATTGATGTTTTGCTCAGCAGGGACTAAACATATGATTTCATGTCAGCTCCACTTATGCTACCTTGGTTTTTTTTTTTAGATTGTTGGGATGTATTATGTTTAAGGATTTAAGGAAAGTCCATTGAGTGTTATGTATTCATTCTTTTTATCTTTGCTCATTTAAATCACCTTCCCACTCGGAGAGCACCTTCTCAGGAGACTCTCGAGGTCACTTTGTCTCACGTCACTCTGCTCAGGTCAGGCTGTTTAGGGCAACCTGAAGAACCACTCTATTTCGGTCCAGTCAGCCCCAGAAGCAACAGGTAAAGCGAAATACAATGAAGAAGAGAGAAAGACCTACCAAGGGGTGTTATTCAGAGAGAGAGAAAAAATCGGTTAATATAATTTCTAAACAGGCAGCAAAGAAGGCCAGGAAATGCCTGAGAAGTCACAATTTTTAACATAATTTTTAATAATAAGCCTGATACTTTTGGGGGGAGAAACGTTTATCTGTTTCTATGGTAGAAAAACCCAGTTTCCAATCACAAATTGGTTTTGCAAAGCTTTAATGAGAACAGTTTTTAATTTTTAAACACTTAAGAATCTTTGGAGGAAATATGTATCTAATTATCCAATTTTAGGGAAATTTGGAGAACATTCAATTTTTCTATGAAAGACTTATTTCCTTATTGCAGCAAATGGGAATTTATCTGGCATGTACCCAGAACTTACCACCACTGGGTAAGTCATTATTTCTACAGCACTATCAGTGAGATAATCCCAAGACACCATAGCTCTACAGGTAAAAACCATTAATCTTTTGACATGAATCTTTTATGCTTAGACTCTACACTTTAAAAATCCACACTTGGATTTTTTTCTCCAAGATTGTCTTCTATTATTTAATAATCTGCCAGTTTTCCATTCACAGTAAGTTTGGAAGGCACTTTTATATTTTAAAGAGGAACATTTACAACATATTTTAACGGTTATGTACCAAACCATGATGTGTTGCGTAAGTGTTACCTGGACATGCGGCAGATAGAGTGGTGACAGGCACGGACTCAGGCACTGACTCAGATCCCAGCAATTGGCTTACTGCCTCTCTGCCTCAGTTTTTCTCACTTATAAAATGATAATGATAACTCCTAGTTCATAGGCTGTTAGAAGGATTAAATGAGGTAATATGTGGGCAATGTTTAGGAAAGTGCCGGATACGTCGTAAATACTACCAAGGGCCTTGCCGATATAATTGCATCTAATTTTTGCTCTTGTATAGAAAGCTGCCACCTCTATTACTATATCCTTAGGAAATAGTAAAAAGATATGTGCAAGAATATAGTAATAGAACTGATACAATTGGGTTAGACTCAATAAACATTTTCAGGACTTTTAATGTACGTGGCAAAATTGCCTTCAGGAAATCTGGTAATGCCTTTCATGGCCAATAGCAACTTATGAAAGTACCTGTCTGTCCTGCTCTGGTTAACTTGGAACCCAAGGGAGAAACTGCATCTCCTTGCTTCAGTTTGGTTTATTTTTATTCCTGGAGATATTGTAGATTTCTTCACATATTTTTAACAACATTTTTTGTTCTTTGTGAATTGTCCAGGGCGTTCTATTTTTTTCCTACTGATTGTTCTTCATTGGCTCAGTTCTAGTGTTTTTGGAGCTAGGCTGCTTCCCACACCTATTATCTTTACTCTCATTGTATCCACTTCATATGGTTTTGTTCTGAGACTGGGTAGATGTCTTACTCTCATTTCCTAGTTCCTTACATCTTTTATCTAAATGTTCCAACCTGCGTTTTACTGTTTCAATCACATTTTCTATTTTACTTAATTATTTTTAGTAGATAATCCATGCACTTGAGTTAACATTAAAAGGTTACATAAATCTATACAACACACTTCTGCTTCCATAAAGATGGAGAAGTGTTTTTCCCTATTTCTCCCACTAAATACTGGGTTGGCCAAAAAGTCTGTTTAGTTTTTTCCATAAAATAAAAGACACATCTCTCGTTTTCACCAATAACTTTATTGATGTGGATGTTTTGAGTATGCCAACTATCTCCCGCTATTGGCTTCTAGTGGGTAGAGGCCAGGGTGCTGCTAAACATCTTCCAATGCATAAGACAGCCCCAGAGCAAGGAAGTATTTGGCCAAAATGTCAATAGTACCAAGAATCTTTGCAAACCACTTTTGACACATTTGATCAGTCACAGCACCTTCTCCATATAATGTGTAAATCTTTTTTTGCATTTCAGTTGTGTTTTTACCTTTTTTGAAATAATATGCCAAAATGTATATTTTCTTCCATCTTCAATATTAAAATGGCTACACAAAAGTTCACCAATTTTGATAATTTTTTAAAAATGCATGCTGATATGACAGCTGTCACAATACAATCTAACAAATTGGTTTGAATGACGTTAAAAATAACTGAGCACGACTGGAGCCATCGGGTGGAAACAACTAAATGAACTTTTTGGCCAACCCAATACAACCAAAACCCCTGAACATCACATATAAACCCAGTCTGAGAAGACTATGAAGGGTGGAGAGAAGAGGGCAGCTCAGCTAGAAAGAAGACAGATCCAAGGAATGACATGATGGTGAGTTCCCTAGATTTTCCGCTTGCCTCAAATATCTCAGACTTGGAGCTGAAGGAGATGGCAACTCAGAAACACCAATGGATATATAACCCCAAAAGCTCTACCAAAAGCCTACTCTCTTTAGCCAAAGGACCAGGAAAAGGGCAACTTAACAAGATAGAAAACTTTTAGGCAATAATTGTTCTTTTCCAGCCAAACACAACAGAAAAAAAAACTGACTTTCACCCCACCCAGGTCAGCAAATACCAAATGGGGCCTGGATTTCTTCCCTTACCCCTTTATAACAGGTGTTCAAACTCCTTCAGGAGTGGTTTCAGAAAAGTTCAAGTTGAGTCAGGACCTCCCTCCCACTGGGCTCTAAGTGTGTGTAGAGGAAGAACTTTAGGCAATTATCTTCAGTTTCTGCACTTCACTTGAATTCATAGAATGTTGACACCAATAGACCATGACTTACACATATATAAAGTAATACCTACAGAAACCATAACAAAATATATTGTACAAAGGGGTATACTTAGAAACACTATTGATAAAATAGGATTCTAAAAATTTTTGAAGTAATTCACAGGAAGTCAGGAGACAGAAAATAGGAAAACCAAAACCAGAGAGAACAAACAGAAAGCAACAAATAAAATGGCAGACTTAAGCCCTAACAAATTAATAATTACATTAAGTTAGCTATTGTGGGATTATAATGTTTGGGTGGGTTTCCAGTTCCAGATGGGGAAGGAAGCACCTGTGTTTAATCACCTGGTGTCCCAGTGGGCCGCAGATTTTGATACATTTCTGGGAGATATAAAGTGGATGGAGTCATGCTGACCAAAGACAGAATACAGGAAATGAGAGAATGATTCTAGACAGGTAGGAACCATTCTTCTTGGCTAAACCCTTGAGAGGCTAAACAGAGATTAGTTTTACAAATGAAAGTGTTACCACCTGGTAAAGGGGAACTCAGGCCCACGGATGGTGATCTTTCTGTTGTTGGTGTCTGGACCATGTGAGTAAATATTTTGATTATCACGCCTAATGACAAATCCTTTCAGTCATTCCATCCTCCAACCCATCCATTAATTTTTTATTCATTCATCTGAACAATAGTTACTGAATCGCTACTAAATGCTAATCACTGTTGTAGGGGCTGGGGAAACATGAGTGAATGAGATGGACAAGGTCTTGGATGAGGTGGTTTCCATTCTAGTGAAGAACAAACAATAGCCATGAAAACAAAGACATAAACCAGATAATTACACCCTGTCTCTCACTCAACACCAATGGCCTGCCTCACCACTCGCACGCCCTGCCACTGTCCCACAGAAATTTTTCAAATACACAGAGTCCTTTGACAGATTAGGCCAATGTCCAGGACAATGGCTCCCCATCCCACTCAGGTTTATGCCAAAGATGTAAGATTTGTGCAGATGCCGAAGCCTTAATGCTTCAAGGTGTACACTTTTTAGATGATGCTGTAGCCGTTGCTATGGGGCCAAGGGCAGAACAAAGATCATTGGACAGAGCTGGTGAAGCCCCAAAGTAACAAAAGATGGGGTGACCATTGCAAAGGCCATCGACTTAAAAGATAAATACAAAACTATTGGCACTAAACTTGTTCAAGATGTTGCCAATAATACAAGTGAAGAGGCTGGCAATGGTGCCACCACTGCTCATATACTGGCCCATGCTGCTGCCAAGGGAGACTTCAAAAAGATTAGCAAAGGTGCTGATCCAGTGGAAATTGGGAAAGGTGTGATGCTAGCTTCTGATGCTGTAATTTCTGAATTTAAGAAGCAGTCTAAACCTGTGACGATCCCTGAAAAAATAGCCCAGGTTGCTACAATTTCTGCAAATGGAGACAAAGAAATTGGCAACATAATTTCCAAGGCAATGAAAAAGGTTGGAAGAAGGGGCACCATCACATTAAGGGGTGGAAAAACACTGAATGATGAATTAGAAATTACTGAAAGCATGAAGTTTGATCAAGGCTATATTTCTCCATGCTTTATTACTATAGCAAAAGGCCAGAAATGTGAATTCCAAGATGCCTATGTTCCATTGAGTAAAAAGAAAATTTCTAGTGCTCAGTCCATTGTACTTGCTCTTAAAACTGCCAATTCTCACTGTAAGCCCTTGGCCATAATTGCTGAAGATGTTGATGGAGAAGCTCTAAGTCCACTTGTTTTGAATAGGCTAAAAGTTGGTCTTTGGGTTGTCGCAGTCAAAGCTCCAGGTGTGGGTGACAATAGAAAGAACCAGCTTAAAGACATGGCTGTTGCTACTGGTGGTGCAGTGTTTGGAGAGGAAGGACTGACTCTAAGTCAGGGGTGTCACACTGATTTTCACGAGGGACCACATCAGCCTCACGGTTGCCTTCAAAGGGCCGAATGTAATTTTGGGACTGTATAAATGTTACTACTCCTTAACAGGTAAGTAAGAGCTCGGTGCTGCTGCCAGGTAGAAACAAGGTGCCAGGCCTGATAAAACAAGGTGGAGGGCCACATTCAGCCCGCAAGCCTTGTGTTTGCCTCCTGTGCTCTAAATCTTGATGATGTTCATCCTTGTGTCTTAGGAAAAGTTGGAGAGGCCATTGTGACCAAAGACGACACCATGCTCTTGAAAGGGAAAGGTGACAAGGCTCAGGTTGAGAAACATATTCAAGAAATCACCGAGCAGTCAGATAACACAACTAGTGCACACGAAAAGGAAAAACTAAATGAACGTCCAGCAAAAGTCTCAGATGGAGAAGCTGTGCTGATGCTTGGTGGGACAAGTGACGTTGAAGTGAACGAAAAGGAGTAACAGACACCCTCAGTGCCACACAAGCTGCTGTTGAGGAAGGCATGGTTCTGGGAGGGGCTGTGCCCTGCTTCAGTTCATTCCAGCCTTGGACTCGTAAAACTGCAGCTAATGAAGATAGAAAATTGGTATAGAAATTGTTTAAAAAGCACTTAGAATTCCGCAATGGCCATTGCTAAGAATGCAGGCGTGAGGGATCATCGAGAGTTGAGAAAATCATGCAGAGTTCCTCAGAAGCTGGTTATGACGCCATACTTGGAGATTTTGTGAATATGGTGGAAAAAGGAATCATTGATCCAATGAAGGTTGTAAGCACTGCTTTATTGGATGCTGCTGGACTGGCCTCTTTGTCAATAACAGCAGAAGTTGTAGTCACAGAAATTCCTAAAGAAGAGCAAGACCCTCGGGTGGGAGGGGCCATGGAATGGGAGGTGGCATGGGAGGTGGCATGTTCTAATCCCAGAACAGTGCTTTACCATTGTTAATGAAAATTGTGAGAGGAAGCTCAAGGCAGTGCCCCTCACCTAGAACTTCAGAGAAGTCAGTTGAAGGAAATGATGGAAGAAAAGGCTGGCTGATATTTAAGAAAATCACTGTAACCATCTGTTACTGGTTTCAGCTGACAGCATACAAGGGTTTGCTGCTGTCGTCCATGCCTACGGATAATTTGCTTTGTTTCTTTGAATAAAATACATTTGTAAGTTCCTGAAAACTAAGTACAAGAGCCATGTACCAATGTGGAGAGTAAGATAAATAAAAATTTGTTTAAAGTTAAAAACAAAAAAGCCTGAGATCATTACAGATACAGTGAGCACTATGAAGGCAGAGACATTGCACCAACAAGTGTATTTCCGTCCATGTGCTCGCCACAAATCAATTTATCAGCAACAGAACTGCTACAGCATGTCAAGGGCTATCAACTTTCCACCCACCCTGAGTGACAGGGTCCTTGTTGCCTTCCATGAGTGATGCAACCCCAGAAGCCTATCCTTAGATTAGAGTGTGCTTCTTAGGACCACTCCTAAGTCACTGTTTTAGGTCTGGTTTCCTAGAAGTCAAACTTAAAATGATGATTCCTATGCCAGTGACTTGTTGAAGGAATGTTCTCAGAAGAAATCCTTAGGGAGGGAGGAGAGTTGAATTGGGCAGCAAAAATGATATGCAAAAGGGTGATTTCGGCTGAAGTGTGGCTCATCTCAACCTCACAGGGAGCTCTAGAGCCTGCATTGTACCACAGAGGCTGTCCTACCCTGAGGTAAAGGAGACCCAACTGTCATGCCTGCACTTTGGTCAGCCTTGTGCTGGGAACTGTCCCTGGGCAGTGTGTGTGTGTATAGGGGGATATAGGGAACCTATCCGTGTGTGATGTAAACTAGTGGCTCAGCTCTGATTCTGAACACAGACAGATGTGTGTTGGCGTGCAGGGAATATCCGTGAATAGGTCTCCCATGGGCAATCAGGCTTGCATTGCTCCTAGGCCGCTTTTAAACTTGCTCTTCAAAAACTCCCTCACCTGGGATGGAAATAGCAGTTTACTGTGACTTGTGCTAGACTTCCCAAGCATCAATGTAAACAGCTCAGCCTTCTCCCCTTTACATTTGTAAATGACCTTTCTCCTTGAAGTAATTGGCTACATTCTTTCCTCTGTTATCTGTAAAAGGTATCCACCCAAAGCAAACCTGTGCATAGTTAATAAGAACCATCCTGGATATAATGTTCCTAGAGCATCAATAAAAGCCTGTCCAGGCGAGGGGCCCAGGTCCTCTCTCTCTCTGAGAGAGCGACCATGCAGGCCCTAGCAGTCTCTCACTTAGAGAGTGCACACACATCCCTTTTTCTCCACCGGATTTCTTTAGTCCACGTGAATCTGTTCATCACTTGTCCAGAGACATAGGACAAGCATTCCACAACATGCGGTCCCGCTGGACAGGACTGTGACAGGGGGAGGGGATGGCAGGTAACCAACCACTCAGGCATTGCCACATGAGACAGCTCCTGTCATGGGAGGACAATTCTCTAGAGAAGGATGTTGGTGCAGGAACTGGGGGATGAGCCTCCAAGCCTAGGAAAGGGGATCTGGGCGGGGCATTAAAGCAGCGGCCATACCACCGGTGTCTACAGCACTGCCGTTCTAGGGGAAGGACCACAGAATTCTGCTGGATGAAAGTCTCTTCCATGTATTTCCTAGACAGTCTTCCTTCATGGATTGCCAATCCACATTTACCCACTTGCAAAAAAAATTCTTACAATTTCTGACTTATAGATGACATCTTTCCCTAGTGTTCTTCGCAAATATATTGGTCTATCTCTTGGATTTTTTTGATTGGCTCAATTAAAATTTGGAATGAGGAAGGCATTATAAAGCTTAATGGTATGCTGAAATCACTATGTGAAATTCTATGTCTGTTTCTCTTGACTTCCTGTTCTGAGATTTGGAATTATTCCTTATTACTGGGTATATTTTTATGGATGCAATTATCTTGTTAAAGAATCATGACACATTCACCTTCTATGTTGAATGCCTCCCTTACTACTACTAGCAAATATGGCATAAATCACAGGAACAAAATCAGTCTTTTAGGTTGGTCCAGGATCCTGCTTCTGTTCTCATTGAAGCAGCAGCTGAACCCCGGGGGGTGGCGGTGGGGAAAGCTCTCCAAATTCAATTTTAGCTGGCTGTGAAAGGAATCGGATAGAAATGGCCTTTTCCACTGCTTCCCTGTGCAGTACTAACAGCACACATTTAGCCCATTGGTTAAGTCTTCTTCTCTCCAAGAAAGCTACTACTGATGACCAAGCATGGGAAATGTGCATTCTTCCGGGCTTCTGGGATCCTCAAAGGGCCACAAATGCCGAGAAGAGACAAGGAAAGAGGAAGCAAAAGAGCAGAGAAACAACTTCTACCCTCTTAACTGTTTACAAACTAGAGCACATCCCTACTTCTGTCCTGGATGCAATCTGGGCTCTCAGCATCTGAGAAGACATTGGGATTTTTCTGTTGCCGTGACAACAAATATTCCTGGAAGCCTCTGCCTCTACGTGCTGGAAATGCAGAAGGGGAAGTGTCCCAGTTAAAGTTGGGTAAACCATAACGCTTCTTGTTGTCAGGGATTTCACTTCCTCGCTCCCCCATGGGAAAATTCTCAAAGCAGATTTGACAATAGTTCACAAACACCACAAAAGGACATGCTCAGCAAGGAAAATGCCATGCTTGGCACTAAACCAGAGAGTCTATGCCCCGGCACCAGTGAGTCTCACTCGGAGTGAACAGTCCACAGCACTGTCCAGTACCAACCCTAGATCTAGGTAAGAGGGGGCCCTCACTTGGGTCCTACAACTTAGGAGGCCTCACTCTGGTTCTTCTCCTGCCATGACCCTTTTCACGGGGTCAAAGGAGCCAAGGAAACATGCCTACCTGGAGCCTGTATCCTCTCCTTTTAAGCCACATTCCAGGTACCAGGGTCCCCAGAATTTCAGCATTGGCACAGGCCCCTTCTTGAGTCCCTCTACCCCAGGTGGACATTTCCTCTGGTGTGCACACCTCCATGAAGGGGGGGCTACCCATGGGCAGTTGTTAGGAGAAGAATGAGCACAAATGTGTACCCAAGATCCTTCACATATCAGGCAGACCCAGGATATATATATATATATATATATATATATATATGTGTAGGCTGGCATAAATAACGCCCCTCTTTATTACAACATCTTTTATTACAAAAGCATAAGCATGTAATTCTGTAACATAACAATGTCACAGTCAAGCACACCATATGGCATTTTAAGTGAAATGTTCAAATTAAAACTATAAATTATTACACCCATATTATTATCCTACAAACCACACTTAAGCAGACATTACTTTTGCAAGACCCTCTGTATACACACACACACACACACACACACACACACATTCACTTAACTCTCACAATAACCCTATGGGACATGTGCTTACAGGGAGAGGGAGATTGGATAACCTCTAACAGCCCGCACAGTAAGTGGAGGGCCCAAGATTCGGTGCCATACAACCTGGTTCCAACACCTACACTCCTAATTATTTCACCATTCCAACAGTTTTTCTATTCCTCTGTGTGTTTCCAGCTTGCATAACTTTGACATGCATCAGAATCTTCTGTGGAACTTTTTGAAATCACGCTTTTATTGACAATAACAACTTGCTTAATGGTAACAACAAGGTGTAGCAGATGCTATAAAGCAGTTTCTGCAAGGGAACTTGACCCAAGCCTTGGGGTTAGGGACGGTTTCCTGAGGAAGACGATTTCTGAAACAAGTAAAGGACGGGTCTAAGGGAGGCAAGCAAATGAGATGAGATGAGGGTAGTCTCTTCTAGCCACCCAGAGAAGAAGCAAAAACAGGGAATAAGGCTGTGTATCTGTGAGCAACTGACCGCAAGGTACAAGAAATCTCTCTCTCTCTCTCTCTCTCCCTTCCCCGCCCCCCTCTCTCTCATCAGTAAAAAAAAGACACTCTCAAGGATGGAAGACACTCTCAAGGGTGCTGAGTCATTTGGCTCATCCCACAGAGATGTTTAGGATAGGAAAGAGCCCACAATCATGTAACAATGTTACTAGCACAATGTGCATATAAAGGTCTAATGGGTTTAATATAAATTCTTTTCTTCCTTATTCCAAAACAAGCCAAGACATTTTCTGTTTAAGATCTAGGGATTATAATTACACGTCTTTCATGATTCAACGGTCACAGAAAACTTCAACCAAAGAGAAGTGTCCCCGTGTTCTGAAAAAAGGCCAGGCTATTATGAATGTGCTTAGAACCACTGGCAATGACACTGTGTGTATATATAGTCAAGATTTTCTTCTCATTTCTCCAAGCCAGGCCAAAGGGAGAAGCCTCCCACCAAAACTTCAAGGCAAAGGGATAAAAGAATTACTCACCCCCCACCCCAGAGTTAAACCTCAAAGACGGGGGCAACTAAGCCAGAGCTTTGTGCTATTGGACAACCCCTGGCGGCCGACCAGCCGTGCAGGGTGGGCAATTTGCCTGAAGCACTTGTGAGGCTGGAATCTCTTGGGCAGCATCACTGGCCTGAGAACAGTTTATCTCCAGGAAATGTCTTTGCTGGGGGTAGGTTGAGGGCTGGGTGGGCAGAAAAGTCTACTTGACTTGAGATTTTTTTCAGCAGAGACATTTCAAAACAATCCTTATTCATGTCTAAATGTGTCTTTCCAGATAGATTAAAGAAGCTCCTAAGAGCTGTTACAACGGTTTTAAAGGGAAAGACTGCTCAGTTAAAGTCAGGCTAAACCTGTAATTGCTGTGGGCAATTTGCTCCTGGAATAACCAGCACCAAAAGGCAACCAAGAGTGGGTTTTATGGGCGTGTGCCTTTTGACAGGAACACTTTAAAATCAATATCCTTTCTGTTACAAAGGAAAAATTGAAGGAGAAATGTTCTATAAGTGTTATAAAATGGACAATGTTAATATAAATGAATTTACTTATAGCCCTTGATTGGAGGATTCAATGGTTGGCAATCTTAATTTGGGAGGGGTTTATTGTGGGGCTTTAAATGTTCAGCTGGGCTTCCAGTTCAAGATGGAAGAGGAAACACATGGCTCCGTCTCACCATCTGGGGCCTCGGTAGACCACAGATTTGATACATGTCTGGAAGCTGGAAGGCAGATGAGGTCATGCTGACAGATAACAGAGCACAGGAAACAAGAGAACAATTCAGTGAAGGTAGAAGCTATGCTTTTCTGCTAACCCTTTGAGAAGCTTCCAGCTAGGCAGAGGCAGGTATAAAGAGTGAAAAGTGAAGGAAAAATAGAAACTCCTTTCTGCCTGTTAGACAGCCGCTCCTTTTAGCCATTATTCCTGTCCCAGGGCCTTGAAAATGCAGAATGATGGGCAGCCCGGCATTGATTTCCCAAGAAGAACTAGAGGCTCTTCTTGCAAGTATCCACATCTAAATATGGACAGAATCAAGGTCATCCATGTGTGTACCGGCACCTCGGAGTAAAATGATCCTCATTTTGGTTATTTGCCTCCTTGCTCCTCACTTTTACTCTGCAAATCAAAGCCTTCCAGGTACACCACGTGTGCAGTCGGTGCTGCTGTCAGGAAAGACTTGGAGGGAACACCTACAGAAAAACTCACAATGGATGTTGCTGTGTCTTATGTTAATCCGCTCAGTCCTTCCAAAAAGGGGACACAGACCCAGGCACGAGCAGACACCTGAACCAAACCATAGGACCAACAGCAGGGACCAAGGTGAGCAAATTACAAAATGAAATAATGACCCCTGCTGAAAAAGCAATTTCTCACAGAACTGAGAAGCTCTAAGAAAAGCATGTTTTTATTAGCATTCTCGGAGAACTTTGAGAAGATACTGAGGTATTTTATCCAAAGCCATAAGAACAGTTGCTACAGAGAAGAGAAAAACAATACGGTTTTAAAATTTGTAATATTTTAGCTAAAAGAGTAAAGTCAACTTGATTTCATGAACGATCCATTTCTTCACCCCTCACTTCATCTGCACCCCTCACTATTTATGTTGTAGTACCTTTCCTATTTGTTGCTGGGTTTGTCCAGGTGACTTCCTTTAGCCAATGATGACAGCAAATGTGACAAAGGCAGGATCCAGAAAAATGGGCTCCCTCTCTTCCATTTCTGCCCTTGCCCTACCAAGGCTGCTGCTTTTTTTTTTTTCCTAAGTAAGTAATTCAACCTCTGCATCCAGGATTTTATTTATTTTTTCACACTTTAAAAAATATATATTTTATTTATTTACTTTTAGAGAGAGGGGAAGAGAGGAAGAATAGGAAAGGATCATCAGTGTGTGAGAGATCCATGACTGGTTGCCTCTCACACACCCCCAGTGGGGGACCTGGCCTGCAACCCAGGCATGCACCCTGACTGAGAACCAAACCGGCAACCTTTCCATTCACAGGCCAGCACCCAATCCACTGAGCCACACCAGGCAGGGCGCGAGGCTTCTGACATATGTGAGAGCCATGGAGTCGCACCCCAGCGGGCAGCGGTGGAGCCAACAGAAATCAGAAGCACTGCCCGCTCAAGTCTCAGCTAACACAGCCCTCAGGGAGCTCTTCCACGGCCCCTGTGCCTAATAAGCATCTCCTTGGCAGTTATCCCCCGAGCTTTATAGCACCTCCTACCACCATGACGGCAGAAAGCACCTTCTTGTGTCTTCGCATTCATGTGCGTTGTTCGTTCTCTGTGCTTGAATAAAAATGCCACAGGATCAGGGAACTTGTCCATCTTACTCGCTGGTGTTTTCTCTGGCACCTACAACAACACCTTGCATTTCTCAAGTCATCAATAACTGTTTGCTGAATAAACGAATAAAGAATGAACGAATGGGTTAGCAAGGGGAATAACTGAAAAGAAGATTGGTTATTGGGAGAGACAGTCAAACTATTTATCAACTGATAGGACCTAGACACAGAAACATTAGAAAGGTCACCATCCCTAGGAGGCCTGGAGGCCCCTCCTGACAGACGGATAAGACTTTTCCAAAGGACTTGGGGAAGATCCAGAGGATTCCTGAAGTATCTCAAAATTTTAACTACCAAGTGCATGCCAGGTGAACACCAGTCTGCCGGTTATGTGACATGTGACAGTAATAAAGTCCCACACCCTGAACAAATACATCAAGTGGCTCAGTGGTACCATCTGAGCACCCCCAAGTCATATATTGCTATTGCTGGATCCTTTATCAGTGTTTGCATGAACTTGAATGTGAAGCTCTCAGGGCCCCGTCTTGCTTTACGGGATTGGAGTCATTTACGAAAAAGAAAGAGATGACTTACACTTCTTACAAATGGTGGGACACTCCAAGCTTCCCACTTCTCCCACTCACATTTCCCTTAAGTCCCTGGAGCACTACTTCTGCTTGGCAAGAAACAGCTGCCCTCTTTTATTTCCCAGTGCCCGTCTCCTTTGCCAAGATAATCTTTCCCAGACAGGGGCATGCAGGAGGAGTAGAAGTCTCCAGGAAAGGGAGGGAGGGGGGAATCCCACAGAAAAGGCCCTGGCAGTGCTTTGTTAAATGAATTCCCCACTTGGAGAGGAACCAGCAGCTGACACACATGTGAGAGGGACAGAGTGTGTACTGAACGGTTCATCCAAATCCAAAAATAAGAAAAATTTTCAGGCTCAGAAGACTAAAGCTAGTTGAAGAATACAGCAATTAATTTCCCATACAAAATATCTGGTAACTGCAAATTTCAAGTTAACTACTAACCAAAATGATCGACCTGATGAAAGTTCACTTGTTTGGTTAAAAGAAGAAGAAAACCTGGTAATTAGAGCTAATTTTTAAAGAGAGGGATGGTTTATTTCTCTAAAAGCCTATTTAGCGAACAGCCAAGGGTAACTACTAACAGGCCTTTGGAAAACCTATCAAGAATAAATGAGAAACATTTTTAATGACTTCAGATTGTTGTATCACTTGCTCCTTGATGCATAAAATACATTATTATCACAGCATTAAGTATCCTGTCTTGCTTCTTAGAAGTATAGTTCCCCGTACATGTTAACATTTAACACATCAGCCCATGTAACGATACAATGAGTAAAACCATAAACAGATTGAACATTAATGAGTGAATTTTTTCCATGTTTAGAGAAACAGCAGCATTATCCCAGAAAGGCTACAAGTACACAGATCTTAAACCTTCCTCCTGTTGCCAGGGGGCTGTTAAATATTTGTCAATAGAAATCAACCCTAGGGTAAAGGCTCTCTGATTAATGGGGGCAAGCCTTCCAGGAAACATCTAATTTGAAAGACAAAACCAGAGAAGTTTTTAAACCCTCTCCCACCGTAACTTTAGGAATTTTTAAATGGTGCTTTTTTTTTTTTTTTGGCCCCAGAACCATTAACATTATAGAACAGACAGAATTTCAGCATTCCTACATTTCACAGATAGCAAAAAGAAGCCCAAAACAGCCAAAGTAATGGAACAAAAAATTGAAGAAATCACATAGTCACAGCAGAAATTACCTTAAAGACTAAATTTTGGCCTGTGAGTCTGTTACAAACTTTGGTCTGTGAAATCTTATTTTTGTCATCTAAAATCGTAAGTAACTAACATGGTACCTCCACATGACGTGGTGCCCAGGGAAGACCAGCCTGATAGTAATCACTCTGGGCTCAGGGCTGAACCCATAGCCTATTAATAAGAATTAGTAGCTAACGATGGAGACACATCATAGATATGCATACAGAGAGAAGAGAGGATGGCAGGAAGCTGTGATGACTGAGCCTGTGATGACTAAGGCTATAAAACAAGAATGCTGTACTGTATTCCATAGTGTGGGATGACTCATTGTTTCATAAAATCCCACACTGAGTCAGGTCATTATTATAAGCCAAGAAAGATGAAATGAGAGACCTAGCTGGCTCGCGTCCTTACTATCCTGGGGCACAGACTAGAAGCCCAAAACCAAAAGGATGCCCGAACAGGTCCTATTTCCCTTTTAAGTAGACCCCACATCAAAACTGGCATAAAATCTCTGTTTCAGTACTGACCCTAATTACAGAGAGGGCCAGGAGTTTATTCTGAGAAACAATGTGCAATAGAAAAGTTATAAAACTCGCTTAGCTCCATGTTGAAGTAGTAGTTTTAGTAGTTACTCTAGTGATAAAGTGCCAGATATAGCTTATTACTAAGCCAGTTGGAACAAAGCTCGAAATCGAGGTCAGACAATCAGACAACTGCAAGATATACAAATTGAGCAAAACCTGAGGACAGACTGAAATCAAAAATTAAGAGCTCAGAGCACTAAGTGGCCATATGGGAAGCCTAAATACCATGGTCAAAGAGGCACATTCAAGGTCAAGGACACAGACCTTGGAGGAGTGTATGTCGGAAGACATGCATAGTACCTCTGAGGACTGAAATCCATAGCAAGAACAAACATGAATAACACACAAGTACAGATAAAAGAAGCAGACGCACAGATCAGACAGGCATGAGACGCAAGAGCTGAGTTCTTAACACCTCTCACATCATTATTCTAACACTCATCTTAGCCCAATTGCAACTCTTCCCTTGAATTGCCTGTGATACTTCTGTATTTTGATAATAAACTCCTGACCCCTTTTCTTTAAATCAATACAAGTTGTGTCCTGTTACTTGCAACCAAAGAATTTTAATTAACATAGCATATACACATTATAAAGATCCTGAAGCATAATGCCAACTTGTTCTCCAGAAAGTTCATAGGGATTCATTTACCCAACAGCAGGATCCTGTTTCTTTCCACTCTTATTAACTCTGGATATTTCCATTCTTTCAAATCTTCACAAGTTCTCTTTTATATTCTAATGGCTGGCATACTCAGAAATAGCTTTTGCACACTATGGTTTTGCCACAGAAACGCAGCAGTAATGGATATCAGGAAGAGATTCTGGATGCAGAGAACAAACACTCATTGATATAAACTGATGTTATCTTCTATTGAGAAAATGATGAGATCATTTGTGGCTAAAAATGGAAGAGTAATATCATGCTAAGTGAGGGAATCTCAGACTGAATGGACAAGTGTGTGATGCATCATAGCCTAGGAGGGATGGGACACAGGAGACACCTCTTGAGTCTCAAGGAAACTGCTGCACATAAGGATTTCTTGTTCTCTGGATATCACTGATGTCCAAGGCTGATCCATTAGAATGATACCTAATTCACCACACTACATTAATTACAACTTTACACAATAAGATGAGGAGGTGTAATTATTAGAAAGGAGAAAATACTGCTTTTCACACATAAGACTGATGACTCTTGATAACCTATGAGTCACTTAAAATTATAGGAATTTATGAAAGAGTTCAAGGACGTTGATAATTAAAAATAAACATGTACAAATCAACAGAGTCTAGATAAAACTGGTTAAATATACAATACAGATTATTTCACTCTCAATCACAAAAAAATATAAAATATATTGAACCTGGCATGAAAATAAATCTGTAAGATCTTAAACAGCAGCAACAAGAAACTGAGTTCTGTGTGTGGAAATAAAGACTACTGAAATTGACAGATGTGTTTGAGATGAAATGATTTAATACTATCAGATATGTTATCTCATTTCATCAATTAAATTTCAACAAAGATATTTTCAGAACTTGACAAAATATTCACCTAGATAAAAGCCCATTAGGTTTATAAAATGTTGAACTAATCGGGGGTCCTTATCCAAACACATATTAAAGATTACCATAAAGGAGTAATCAGAAAAGTATGGTATTGGCAGTAGAATAAAAAAATTCTATTAAATATTGGGGTGGTCCAAAAGTTCATTTGGTTTTTCTGTAAGATGGTTCCAGAGCACTTAATTGTCTTTAACTGTATTCATAATAATTTTGTTAGATTGCATTGTGACAGCTGTCATATCAGTGTAAATTTAGAAAAACCATCAAAATTGGTGAATTTTTGTGTACCCATTTTAATATTGAAGATGGTAGAAAATATGCAACATTTTCAGCATATTATGCTTTATTATTTCAAGAAAGGTAAAAACACAAGTGAAATGCAAAAAAGATTTGGGCAGTGTATGGAGAAGGTGCTGTGACTAATCGAACGTGTCAAAAGTGGTTTGCGAAGTTTTGTGCTGGAGATTTCTGCTGGACAATGCTCCATGGTGGGCTAGACCAGCTGAAGTTGATAGAGGTGAAATCGAGACCTTAAATGAGAACAATCAACATTATACCACACAGGACATAGCCAACATACTGAAAAGATCCAAATCAATAAAGTTATTGTTGAAAATGAAAAAACGTGTCTTTTATTTAGTGGAAAAAACCATATGGACTTTTTGGCCAATCCAATAGCAAGAACAATGGAGGGCAGACATGTGACTCGCCCCAGCTCTTGATCTCCTAGAACCCTGTGATAGCCAGAGGCCAATAAAGGAGGGCAACTGGGATGGGGGACAGACTAAAATATGTGTAAGTATTTGACATATGGTAAAGATTACATTTCAAATCAGTGGGAAGAGAATGGATTAGTTAATAAATTATATTGAAAATAATAAAGTTAGAGCCATTTTACACATCTATCACATTCAGTTGCAAAAACCCAGTATCTTCTCTAACTAGTTTAAGCAGAAAAGGATTTATTACTGGTACTAAATGGCTTACAGAATCATTAAGAGGAAGGCAAAAAAAAAAAAAAGCTAAACTGACTTTAGGTTATACTCCCAGGAATGACTCCCAAAGCCACATGGCAGGACTGGGTAATAGCTTTGGTGCCAAATTGCCAAGCTGCTTCTACAGCTCGGGGGTCTGCTTCTACAGCTGGGGGATCTGCTTCTACAGGATCTGCTTCTACAGCTGGAGGATCTGCTTCTACAGCTGGGGGGTCTACTTCTACAGGATCTGCTTCTACAGCTGGAGGATCTGCTTCTACAGCTGGGGGTCTGCTTCTACAGGATCTGCTTCTGCAGCTGCGGGATCTGCTTCTACAGCTGCGGGATCTGAAACCATGCTGCCTTTGCTAGTTTCTGGATCATTGAAATAGGTGTCCTAGACATCCTCTTTTTCCCCCTTCAACTCACTGGAAAATTCAAGTCTCACACAAGTTTGATTCACAAAACCTAAATCACTCAGAAACACTATTCGCACAGGTGTGGAAGAACTGCAGGTTTTAGTTTTCCAGTGTGTGCAATGCAAAGAGGTGCTTTAGAACAATTCACACACCCAAATAACCCCCACATGATTTACACATGAAGAACCAAGTTATAGAGTAGAACAAAAAGGAAAGATATTAATCTGAAGTGTTTAAACTAATTTTAATAGTCTAAGTAGTAATATGCTGTATGTTACATTGTGTTATACAAGAATATAAATTGGAAACATCCTAAAATTATCAGTATGAAATTGCTTAAGTTAATTGTGGTATATTACATGGACTGTCGGGCATCTATTAAAAAGCATGAGAGGATACTTAATAATATGAAAAGATGTTTATAATGAATCATTGAATTTTAAAATTAGGTAATAAAACAGTATGAAGAGTACGACTCTATTTGTGAGCTACCCATGTAAGTTGTGTTATTT
>VMDR010015648.1:0-21337 GCA_007922815.1 Macrotus californicus | reverse complement strand
TCATTGGCAAATATGTTTTCCCATATAGTTGGTTGTCTTTTCATTTTAATGCTGTTTTCTTTTGCCGTGCAGAAGCTTTTTAATTTGATGAGGTCCCATTTGTTTATTCTTTCTTTTATGATCCTTGCTTTAGGGGACACATCATTAAAGATGTTGCTGCGATGAACATCTGATATTTTCCTGCCAACGTTTTCCTCTAGGATTTTTATGGGGGGAGAGTGATGGGGAGAAAATTCAAACTGTAATTGAACAACAATAAAGTAATTAAAAAAAAAGAAAACAAAATAAAAAGCTTCTGCATTGCTAAAGAAAATAGCAATAAAATGAAAAGGAAACCAACTGTATGGGAAAATATATTTGCAAATGATACCTTGGACACAGGTTTGATCTCCAAAATATATAAAGAACTCACATGACTCCACTTCAGGAAGACAAATAACCCAATTAAAAAATAGACAAAGGACTTGAACAGACACTTCTCCAAGGAGGACATACAGAGGACCCAGAGACATATGAAAAGATGCTCAGCGTCACTAGCCATCAGAGAGATGCAAATTAAAACCACAATGAGATACCACTTCACATTGGTCAGAATGGCCATCATAATCAAATTATTTAGTGTTAATATTTACAGTTCATAAGTTTTATCAGAATATATTGCATGCTGACCATTCTGGGTTCCTTTTCTCAGGCATCAGTGTATCATCTCAATATGTAGTAATATGTACTCTTCAATTACAGGAATTGTTCTTCAATTATTGCTTTAAGTACATATTTGGACCTATTGTTTGGTTTTCTTCTTAAAGGACTCTAAATATACATGTGTTTTGCCATCTTTGCCTGTCATCTATATGTTTTTCCACCAACCTTTTTTACCTCTAGTTGTTTGATTTTCTGCACATTTTTCTTATTGGTCTTTATTCCCACTTTATGCTTTCCACTACGTATATTCTCTGATGTATTCCTTCTAATTTAATTTTAATTTTATAACTACATTTTTTATATTTTTTCTTAAATTACACCATTTCATTGTTTCACAGGTTCATGTTTTTAGCCATTTTATTTGTGAGCTTTATTTCTGAATTATGCTGCTTTTTCAAAGCATTAAATCATTTTCAAATACTAAATTATAGTTTTCATATGATTTGTAGACGATCTTTAAAATTACTTCTAATTGTCAAAACATTATTTGATTCATTTTCATCTTTCCTCTTGCAACAAAGTTGTGGGAGGTTAAATCTTTTTTCCTTTTGTTCCATTTTAAAATGAGATAGGGTTCTTTGTTAATTAGGAGAAGCTTCTTGCAGGAAAAGATAAAAAGCATTTCTGGATTTTTGCCTTGATATTGCCATTAAAAACCTCAAAATTTAGCCCATTTCTCAGAACTATACCTGCTCTACTTATGTCTTTCCTAGATCACTGTGTTACTTGCCTTCTGAGGCAGTACTCTCTCACCTTTTCATGCCATATTTTTCTTTTATAACATTATATATAATGGAATTCCCCTAGGGCCTCCATGCTGCCTGAGCCTTCTCTCTCTCACTGCTAGCGTTCTCTCCAGCTAACTTGATTTCTATTCCAGCAGTTTCCCTCAGGGTGAGTAGCTGTTCTTCGAAAAGGAGTGTTTTCTGAATACTTCCAGTATCTCTGAGGACTTAGACCAGCTCTGAGCTCTGTGATCCTGCCAACTACAGCCATTGGACTTGTCTTCAGCTCAGAGTTCACGCAGCTTGGTCTACGGGTTGTGACTATTCTTGGACACATTTTCCCAGGTTTCCACCCAAAAGGCCATCCTCTGCTTTTGGAGATTAGCATTGTTGTTTGTTTTGAAGTTCTGTGAATATATAGTATTCCAAAAGGTCTTTCCACCACCTACTGCTTCTGCAACATGGCTGCTGTCACTCACGGTCCTACTGCTGTCAGTGGTTTGTCCACACCCACTCAAGAGTTTTGGGGGGTTTCCATCACCCAGTTTTGTTGAAGATGTCATCCATGCACGTTCCCTTTTATTGTTCAATTTGTTCTGTTCTAATTTTAGTAGAAGTTTGAAATCACGAAAAATATTGCTATTAATATGTCTCCCCCATGACCATGTGTACATTTTTAAAAAGTAAATGCAAATCTAATCTAAAATGAAATTCATTGATCTTTTCTTCGAAAGCTTAGAATCTCAGAAAAGTCATCTGCACTCACTCTGCTCTCACCATTTGGCATTAACAATTTTCCCTAAAAGAGGCAAGAAGACATAATAATTATAACAAAGGAGAAAGGAACAACTGACATAAAAAACAGGTAGAAAAAATACTTTCAAGTTCAATGGAGAAATCACTTAATTCTGCCATTTTTTTGTGTGCTGTACCTTGAGAAACAGGTGGGCTATGGCTGTTATGAGGGGTGTGGGGGAGGGAAATCCAAATAGACCATTGCCAGGTATGACCAGTAGGTGTCCAGGAGGCCATGGTTTTAGTTGCCTCCCAAAGTTGAACAAGTTTTCATTCCTTCTCCCCCACGAATCATCACTACCAGCAAAATTAAGATATTCATCACACAGAGCAATTTTACATTTTATAGGGCAGGCTCAGATATTTGGCATTTGATTTTCTAATCCTGAGATGAACTTTTCACGTGTCTAGATTGTGCCACCAACTGCTCACACATCACCGTGTGCTTATTTGCTTGACAGATGGGCATCAATAACAAGCCGATTGTGGAGATTATGCAAAAGATGGATACTTTCTCAAAGGATGAATCCCATCAAAGAGAGCACAAAACTGGCATGTTCATCAGAGCACAACCAACTGCTCTCAGATTTCCTTCACTTGAGAGCAATCCTGGAAGGGCACAGGAGGGCATGAATATCCCTTTACCTTTAGGTATGGATAACCTCCCCAACATTGTAGGCATCATCTGTGGACCGAGAGGTGTGCTCCATACAACCCTGCTCTTCTCCCTCAGCTCTGCTGGGTGGGAGACAACGTGGTGCCAGTGGGCAGTGCCAGTGACTGATCACACAAACACGTATGGCAAGGAGGTGTTGTCTTCCAAAGAGAAAGCATATTGGGCCAAAGGAATTGGGAATTTCACAAAAATGTGAAATGACTTCACTTGAAATATCTATATTTGAACTGTATCGTATAGGTATTGGTGAAAAAAACAACCACCTGGAATTGATAAACCCGAGGGCTTCATTTGAGCCATGCATTTCACATTGTGAGGTGCGCTATCGCGGGGCTCCAACAGAGGAAGAGCGGAAACGGTAAGCGCAGGCTTGGCAGGCTCTTACCTGATACAAAGAGTCGGGCGCTGTTGCTCTGCCGGGTCTCCCCCGTGTACTTGTGTCGCGTGATGCAGCGGTAGTTATACAATCCATCTTCATTCTGTACATCTTTAATATACAAGGCTCCCGTGGATGTGATGAGAAATCTAGATCCTGAAATAGAGGAACAAAAGCAACCAGGTCACATCAACAAAGTCATTGAATAGCTTTTCACTTGAAGTAACCTCATAGAAAGGCTAATAATAGGTGTGTGGGTTAATTTATGGGTCCAATTTTAAATTTTCAATGGCCTAAATTAGGAGTTTTTAATATGTTACATAATAAATATATACTTAGAAAACTTAATGTCATAAGTTTTTTTAGGTCTAGTACATGCATTTATGTTGTAGCAACAGAGGTCGCATATAATTGGTACGTAACTAATTTAGCAGGTTTTCTATGGTCATCACTTTCTCTTAGCATGTGACAGATTAAGTACCAACTTTCTTTTGCAAATATTTACCCCATATAAGTATAAGCTTTTGCCTCAGCTTAAACTATTTCCATGAATGCGCAAAAATAAGGCAATAAAATATTCCACAAACTTCTCAGAAAAGACTGTCTGATTTCCCATCATGATAATGAACATTTGAAGACAAAGGTCAATTCCTCTTATATTCAGTGTTTTAGAGTACTTTGCTATTTCTTCTTTTAGAATATTTATTGAATTTTGGGTGTTCCTGATTAATAAAATTCTATAGGTTTCATGCTATTTCTTAGTCACTACTCAAATAATTGACAATAACTATTGTTATTGTCATACTCAGCCACACTCCTTCTTATCAGCATGGGACACAGTGCTCCACTATGTGACCTGTGATTTTCTCAGCATACAGAGCCTCATTTTCTTTAATCTGACCTTTCTCCTTCTTTCCTCTTGATTCAAACTGGCCTCTTCCAGCCTAGCACCCAGACTCACCTGCCTCCCTCTCCCTTGCACGTCCACTCCCTTAATCATTAAGCCCTCGGGACAGTCAGGTTTGGTCTCTGTCAAATAATCTTAGGAACAAAGACTGGGGTCTGTTGACCACAGAGGACGATAACATCCAGCTTCAGCTGTGTTTGAGCTCTGGACCCACGAAAGCAGAACAATCCCACAAGCAAAGTCCACGTGAAGCCAGACAGAATGATTCCACGGCTGACATCAGGACCACGTGTAATGATCAACCACCCTGCACCCTTGCACCGACCATGACCTTAATGACAGTGCTGACTCTCTTATTCGCCATGATTAATGATTTCCCCTCTACAGAACCCACCCCCTGAAAGCCATCAGGAGCCAGGTCTTTAAGTATGAGCTCACAGGCATGGCGCCATTTCCTTAAAAATAAACCTTTACTTTCTTGGCTGCTAACTCTTGTTCACGTTTGATTGGGCTTTAACGCGTGCAGGTGAACAATTTCTTTTAGTTCAGTAACAATTTCTGCCAGTACAACCCTAGTTGTACAGAAATGGCCAACATTTAGAGACAACTGTGTATTGTTTTAAGAAGAAGAATGATTTTTTTCTTTTGACAATGTAACTAATACTGTTCAATTACAATTTGATGATATACCAAAATACGGCAAAAGAATAAGCCTCAAAGTGAGTCGTCGCCCCTACACAGCGGGTGCCTACAGTCCACGTTCTGCCACTGTTAGACTTTTCTATGGAATGTTTCTGCAACTGATGCAATTTTACTTGAAAGAGAATGTGATTTTGTCTCTTTGGGAAAAGACTAACATGCCCACAATTCATCTTCTCTCACTGTTTTCCTTAGGCTCATTGGAAACATCCTCAGGTTTATTTCAATTAGAATTTATCAGGGATCTTGACTTCGCTGATTTTAGGTCTCAAATATTCACACTGAGCACAAAGCCTACAGTCCTTGGTTATCTCTTGTAAGGACTATACGTCATTCATAGATCAGCTGCTCAGGTGAAATAAAAAGGGCTCATGATTTCGTATGAAAGAGCAATTGAAAAGGAATTGGATAAGAAAAATCATAAGACAAATACTGATCTAACATAAGCTTTTCAAAAGAATGCAAATCAAACATTGTATCAAATGTCTTTAAGTAATAAATTCACTTTTTAAACAATTCCATGTAGTCGCTTATTTTAAAATGTGCTATCAATACACTATAAGAGTAGCTGGGAAAGCTAATGCTCTCCATTGTAGATATTTTTGCTTTGTCCTCCCCACAAAAGAAACTAAAAATCGCTTTGACCAGTTGTCATATGTCATCACACACCAAACATTTCTCACCAGTGTGTATTGTGTGTAATTGAAAAAATTTCCCTTTCAATATATTTTGCATACTTATATAATACTGTAATAACCAGCTCCTTTAGGGGACAGAATGACAGAAAAGAAGGACCAGAAATACTACGCTTGTGATTTCTGTCACCTTTCTCATATGGAGTATTTGCATTAAAACTGGCAAGCCACTAGTGCTGGCGAAGATGAGTGGAAAGCACTCGTGGACCGTTGCTCTGATGAGCTGGGGGAGGCCCAGGACACCGGCACACACGCATGTGTTTATTAACCCGCTGCTTCCTGTGGGGGCTCTGTTCCCCAGGCATGTTTAATTCCTTCGCTCACTTTGCTCCTGTAATAGCTAACGTTTTTTAAAAACTCACTTAGCATGCAAATAAGACTCTCTGGAGACATATTGTTTCAGAAAAATGTGAACCTCGTCTGTCTCCAACACTTTCTGAGATAGTCCCACGAAGGGAGAAGACATTGACTGAGTTACTGCACCTAATTTCAATGATCTCTGTCTAGCCCCTCCCTGCTCACTGAAACCCACCTCAACAACGACCAGCACATTAAAACATAGAATTAGGGTGAAGAATAGAGGCCTTTGGTTAGGGCAGGACCACAGAGGCCCGGGGTCCTCAGTTAAAGTCTGAATTCCTGAGATTCGTGAGACTCTCAGGGGACAAGGAGAGCACAGCGAAGGTGTCTTGGCTCCGTGGTGATGAGGAATCCTTGCCACTGCACCCCACTTCCTGCTTTACATCACAAATGGTTTTTGTATCACTTGAATTAAATGGTCTCTTAAATGGGATTGAAGAAGGTGCTTCCATTAAAATAGGAAAATATTAAAATATAAAATATTGATACTAATAAACTACACACACACACTGTCTCTCTCTCTCTCTCTCACACACACACACACACACCCCTTTACTGCTCAGAACTGTCTGTTCATGCATGAACTGTGCAAACCAAAATCATACAGGTAACTTTATTTCCCTTGGAAAGCTATGAGCACTTTAGATGAGACCATTTCTAAATTATAGTACATACCTTGTGCCATGTTAAACGCATTGCCAATCGGTCATCCGAACAACAGTGATTTGGACATTCAGGGTCATCATGGGGAACACTGATTACTGAGCTACGCTGCTCAGTTATTAGAGGAGTGGCTTCTCAGCATGCACTAAATGGTCCCCAGGAGTTTAAGCCCCTGGTTCTGTCTTTCACCGTTTACCTGCTCCCTCTTTCACTCCCAAGCTAAGAGTCTTTATTTCTCTCTGATGTCAAAATCCCTATCAACACACTCATGACGTGACACATTCAGGAGGCCGAGAGGCAGAAAGCAGACATAGCAACACTGTTGGAACTTTACATAAACTAAGAGTAAATGGGTTACGAGTAAATAGTGGTTCTCCAATGTTAGTTGGCATGAGTTTGTATGTTAGAGCCATTGAAATTAACCCCCAGCTTAGCATCAGACAGAGCAGCCAGTCTGGCTAAGCTCAGCCCAGGGACTTCTGGGATATTTCTATCCAGAGACATAAATTACCAAAGAAAATGGGACATTTACAGTTAGGAATGTTGTAGCAACGCTCAAGGTAAAAGTGTACAGCCACATGCCTCCGGCTGTGGGGGGACTAAGTGGGGGAGAACACAGGGGCAGCAGCTCCTAAGGTGCAGACAGAATCTTTATGCCGTGAGGGGCTGTGGGGAGAGAGGCCTTGTAGACATCACTTGCGGATCCTTTCTGCAGTAGAAATGGGTGTGCACAGAAACTCAGGACTTCCTCCCTGAGCATTATCCCATCACTTGAATGAGCATATCACCCGGTGTTGGGTTGTGTGACTCCTTTATGTATTTTGGACATTAACCCCTTGTCAGAGCTGCTGTTTGCCAGTGTCTTTTCCCATGGGGTGGGCTGCCTTTTGGGTTTGTTGGTGGTTTCTTTGCTGTGCAGAAGCTTTCTAGTTTGATATAGTCCTATTCTTGTATTTCTGCTTTTACTCCCCTTGCCTTGGTTGTGGTCAAATTTATAATATCTTCTCTAAAACCAAGCTTTGTAAGTTTAGTACCTATGTTTTCTTCTACGTAATGTATTGTTTCAGCTCTTATATGCAGGACTGTGACCCATTTTGAATTAGTTTTTGTACACGGGGACAAACTCGTCTAGTTTCATTCTTTTGCCTGTAGCTTTCCAATTTTCCCAGCACCATGTACTAAAGAGGCTTTCTTTCTCGTTGTATGGTTTTGATTCCTTTGTTGAAAATTTTTGCCTAAATGCATGTGGGTTTATGGGCTCTCAATTCTGTTCCATTGGTTTGTGTGTCTGTCTTTCTGTCCGTAGCAGGTTATTTTGATTATCGTCACTTTGTAGCATAGTTTGAAGTCAGGGAGTGTAATATCTCTGGCTTCATTTTTTTTCCCCCTTTGGGATTGTTTTGGCCATTCAGGGTCATTTGTGGTTTTATACAAATTTGATGATTTTTTGTTCTATTTTTTAAACATGTCTTTGGGATTTTGGTGGTGGTTTCACTGAATTGGTCTATGGCTTTGGGAAATATGTATACTTGAAGCCTCTATAATCTTACTAACTAATATCACTCCGATAAATTGAATAATAAAAAAGAGTATTCCCTGGCATATTTGTCAGTATCTGAACATCAGATACATAATCTGAAGTTTTCCAAATTAAATCATTCCTCATCCCTCATAGTTCATCAAACAGAAGGTCCGACTGTTTCTTCTCCTAAAACATGTCCTGATCACCCACTTCCCTCTCTCTCCAGCGCACCACCCAGGGCTAAGGATCCAACCTCTCTGCATCCTGTTTCCTCTCCTGCTTCTCTCAGCCCATTCTCCATTCAACATCCCTGCTCTTTTAACACAGCGAATCAGCCCTGGCTGGTGTGGTTCAGTGGATTGAGGGCCAGCCTGTGAAGCAAGGGGTCGCTGGTTTCATTCCCAGTCAAGGCACAGGCCTGGGTTGGGGGCCAGGTCCCCAGTATGGGGTGCGGGAGAGGCAACCACACACTGATGTTTCTCTCCCTCTCTTCCCCTCCCTCTAAAAATAAATAAATAAAATCTTAAAAAAACCACAGTGAATCATTTAGAACATTCAATGTCAAAACAGTGATGCTATACCAAATGGTGGACTATGTGATCCAGGCTTTGACCACATCACAGAGAGCCGTTCCTTCACTCTCTCCCTCTTCCACCATGCCCCGTCGCTCTGTCCCTTTCATCACTTTACCTGGAGGGCCCTGAGCCCAGATTGCTACCTGGCTGGCTCCTTCCCATCATTCCGGCCTCAGGGCTTAAGTCAACTCTCCAGCGATGTCTGCTCACATAGACTACATTTGTGGTCATGCTCAGAGCACTTGATTTTACACATCGATGTGAAGTTATCGCGTGTGTGTTGGAGACTGGTTTCACAGTTCTCTCCTGCAACTAAAATATCAGGAACTTGATTTGTTTTGTTCCACTTTTCTCCTCCATTGCACAGAAAAGTGCTTGGCTAGGCTCTTGGAAGATTCTTGCCAAAGAGATGGGTGGATGAAATAGTCTGCCTTTGTTGACATACAGACGGTCTCCTCTTAAGTGTGGGTAAAAGGAAAGCAAACTAAAGTATCTCTTGTTAGGCTTCAACATGAAACTTCCTCATGTATCATACATAAAGAGAGTAATTTCCTCCCTTGGAGTGACTGTGATACATTCTTATATAAAAGTGAGCATATTTAAAGATTTTGGTGTTAATTATTCTCCCATTATGTTCTCTGTCCTTTTCCTGTGCAGCCAAGCTATCTGATCTTCAACAGAGACAATAATATTTTCAGGAAGATTTTTAAAAGTATATTTGATTTTTCACTTAATCAAAAATACATCTTGGGGTTTTTATTTGCTAGTGCAAGGTGAATTGAGTTAATAGTAATTAAAAGAACAAATGGTTCTTCTAATAAGGTGCCAAATGGTGGTAGAACGCCATGAATCTTTCTTCAGCTGTGCCTGCCACCTCCCATCAACAGCCATACTGTGAAATGAAGCTGAGCTTTCTCCTTAGCAGTTTTCCTAACGGTTTCTGAAAAATTAGAGGAACCCAAGGTTCAAATCTAAGTTCTAGGGATGTAACACTAGAAATGAGTTTCTGAATGGTTATCTCACACTTTTTAGTTTGAAAGTTAAATTAGCATTGACTAAAATAAAAGTGAAAGTAGAAAATAATATGTAATCTATGATAACTTTAAGGTGGCCAATTGATCTTAATTCAGATGTGGATTGGAATGAAATTTATCAATAACTCAGTGTGGTTCTACGTTATGTTTATTCTGTGATGTGATGAGTGGGTGTCAAGCCATGATTCGATGCGAGCCTGAAGAAACTCCGTGTTTCTTGAGCGACTGAGTGACCTGGTAGAAATGACGGCTGAGAGAAAATTACATCCAAAGCTGTATCTAAGAGAGAGAAGGAAGTAGGTCCTTAAGATAAGACATCTAACCTGGTGTTATAGGTTGAATTTGGTTCCCTTCAAAATCTGCAAGTTGAGTACTAACCCTCAGTACATCACAATGTGACCTTATTTGTAAATACGCTCATTGCAGGTGTAATTAGTTAAGATGAGGTCATGAGGAAGTAGGGTGAAACCCTGAGCTAATCCAAGGTGATGGTTTTCCTTGAAAAAAGCAGAAATTTGGACACAGAAACATCTAGGCATTAATATGAATCCTAATCAGCGCCAACAGGTATTGCGTGCTTAACAAAAGCCATCATGGCTCTAACCATCGAATGCTTGGGCCCATTTCATTCTCACGATATCCCCACCAGCCAGGTACTCTCATTACTCCCATTTTTACAGATAAGAAAAATACAAAGAGAGGGTGAGTGACGTGCCTGTGTTCATACCACTAGCAGTAGTCCGGCTGGCAGGTTGCACTGGGGTTGTGGCTGGGACCTCACCCATTGAGTTCCCAGGTCCTGGATCAGGTAGGAGTGTGAGACAGCAAGGCGAGGCCAAGAGGGGAACAGTGGGGTGAGATGGAAGTGATACACAGGGAAACAAACATACTGAAACTAAAGGAGCAACAGACTTGGTTGGGGGGTGAGCTCCCCCAGCACTAGGTCCGAGGGCCCCAGGGGATTGACAGAGCATGAACAGAGCAGACAAGTGGGGCCAGGCTGTGTGTCCCTGTGTTAGGAAAGACAGGACTTCTGCCCTGCACAGGCTGGTCACCTGCAGGAGGAGATAAAAGTCAAGCTGGAGTCAAAGTTTTGGGGATTTGGCATGTCAGGAGCCCTTTATGGGAAATGATGCCCAGGAACCCCCCAGAGAGGGGGGGGGGGAAGAGGGAAGAGGGCCAGCGAAATACACAGCGGGACAGAAGGGATAGGGAGCAGAGAGGTGTGAAATTATGCAATTGAAGGAAGAGGGAACTTCTGAACAAGATGGTGTGAACATCTCAGCTCTGCGCCTTCCTATCATCATAACCCAGAATAGAAATGGAACCTAAAAGAGCCTTAGTTTCCTCCTCTGTACAATGGGACAATATTACCTTCTTGGGGAAACTGTGACACTAAATGAGAATGTCCGTGTAAGTGCCTGCCAGTGAGAGGCACTCTGGGATATTCTGTGATCTGCAATCAATAATGATGATATAGTATCCCACTTGTTAGATCAATGAACATATTAAATACCTACCCAAACAACTTGTAATACATAAAATGAACTCAAAGAACACTGTATGTCATTGCCAGAGGACATAATAGGACACCTGAACAGATGGAGAGGCACATAAAATTCCAGGATTAGACAGCTCAATATTATAAAGATGTCAATTTGCCACAAATGAAATTAATTACATGTTACTTGATTTCTGAACAGAATTTATTTATACTTTGCCAAGTCAATGCAGATTAAACAAGATGCTAGTTTCATTCAGGAGATTAGAAAATAATTAAAATATGTATTTAAGCCCTGGCCAGGTAGCTCAGTTGGTTAGAGCATCATCATGATATGCCAAGGTTGCAGGTTCCATCCCCAGTCAGGGAGCATACAAGAAGCAACCAATGAGTGCATAAGTGGAACAACAAATTGATGAATCTCTCCCTCTCTTCCTCTCTCTTTAAAACCAATAAATAATTATTTAAAAAATACGTATTTAATAATAGATAATCTTGACAAGGGTATGGGGACAAGAGCACCTATGGGTAAGTGTAAATTCATGAAGCCATTGTTTTTTGCTGGACAGTCTGCTAGCATATTCCACACATAAGATGTGAATACATTTCAATCCAACTTGTCCCCTTCAAAGACTCGGTCCCATGGAAACACTCATACTTGTGCACACTTCAATGCATGTGCAGGAAATGCACTGCAGCATTGTTTAAAAATTAAAAATTGTAAATGAACCTAAATGCCAATCAAAGGGTGATTTATATAAATAAATACACTATTAGGGTGCATCCACAACATGCAGCCGTGTAAAGGACAGTTAGGTAAATGTATTTGTACTTCATGGGAAGATCTCTAAGACATCACATAAACTAATTACAGAACCATATACAGTGTTATGTATAAAAGGCACTGGAGGTGGGTGTGTGTGTGTGTGTGTGTGTGTGTGTGTGTGCATGAATAGAGAGGAAGGTGTCAGCAAACATCCACCAAAATGTTGACTGTAGTTACTTCTGAGGTCATGAGTAGATTAGGGGAAGGGAAGGGAGAATTCTGTTTATTTCACGGGCTCATGGGTTTGGATGTCTTTAAAAGAAGCTCTATTCGTGAACTGCTTGTGCAGCTGAAATTTATTTTGAAGAATGCGTGGGTGGGTGGTGAGCATATGGACACAGCAGGCAGCACGGCAGGGGGCAGGTGGGGAATCTAGGAAAATATTTATGTTGGGAGTAGATGTGTCAAAATGGCCTTTTGTTTTGCTTGGTTTTCAATCTGATCACATCTGTGCATGCTTAAAAATGGAAGGGAGGGCTTTCAATATTTGCCTTGGTCTTTGTAATCCTTCCCCTCCAAACACACAACCCCCAAATCCAGTGCATCCTGGATCCGTTCCCCTGATCTTCCTGAACTGCCCGGCTAACACAGAAACCCCTACCGAATGGCATTTGGTCTAGTTGGTTACATGTGCTGGCCCTGTCTTCCCCAAAGGACAGCAGCCTCTCTGAGGACAAAGTGATTCCCATCAGCCTTACTCACCTGCTCTTTCTACCCCTAACCCCCCACTCTCCACAGAGTGCTGCATTAAATACTTGTTTGGATCTTGTTGACATATGTATTTTGAATTCCCCCCCCCCAAATTGGCTCTGTATAATAAGGCATCCTATCATTGGGCCTATTATATTTATCAAGTATCATCAAAGTATCCAAGAATCATGAAGCTTCAGCTTGGACCTTGAGCTGCCTGGAAGAGGTCACGAGGCCAGAAAGAGTACATGATCTCTATATCTGGAGCATGAGGAATCAGCTAGCAATCCTGGGCTGGGGGTTGATAAGCGAGGAGTAATTTGGCATATATATGTTTAAATTCTCTCAAAGCAATCACACTTAGATGTGTCTTTTATGTAAATAAAATTTTCTCAGTGAGATTCTCCTGCAGTTAAACGAGGCTCAATCACACACTGCTAATTTAAGCCCGCACACTGCATTCTGACTGTACACCTAATTACCCCATTTAGGCTGTTAATGATCAGATCTTCGCTCTTGAGCAGATATCCGAGTCTGCCATTAATCTTTCCTCTAGTTAGATTTCTAGTTATTTAAAAGAGCAAATCCTTAGAAAAAAGAAAATTATGTATATAAATAAATTATTTTAAGGACTTTATAAAAGAGCCAAACAACTTTACAAAAGTTAAATTAAATTATATTTATTTATATGATGAACCAGACAGTTTTGCCCCTGACCTGTAGGACCCAATATTTTAGTCTGGGACAAAGACAAACACAGCAAGCAGACAAAGAAAACAATCACTAACTATGATATATGCTCTTAAGAGAATTGAGACATGGAGGTTGACCTAGGTAAAGGGGAGCTATTTAGACAGGGGTCATGAGTGTAAGGGTTTAAGTCTCACTGACATGTAATTATTGGGATGAGCAGGGCGGTGTTTCCAGTTTTCCTGGGTCCTCTGCAATGCCACGTGACCTTGGAAAGGTCTGCTTGGGGCACCGTGGGTCGCTGCTGAGGCCCAGGTGGGCGGTGCTCACGAGACCTTGGGACACAGGTTGGGAGTGTGTGCGTGCATGTTTTTCAATGCCTGTTGTCCCCAACTGCAGCCTGAATAATTCTTTGTCTTTCCTTCAAAGGCATTATAGCCATTTAAAAAAATGATAAACCTTTATCAGAAAGAAGAGGTTGAGTCATTCCAGGTAAAGAAGTGATCCTAAGTGTAAAACAGTGTAAAAAGAAGTGATCCTAAGTGTAAAATGATTCATAGCCTCAGGACAGAGGACCTCTGGGCTCCTGGGGTATTGCCTGCAATCTCAGCCTCTGCTTGAAAGCACCCTACCCAGGGTGTCCATGGTAACAACAGGCTCAGGGTGGACCCCACCATCCTGCAAGCGCCCTGCGCAAACGCTGATGCGCAGCGCGGGAAGGCAGCGTCATGCTCACTAATTACCGTGGCAGCCTGCAGACCTGACCACCGTGCTCTATTTCGTTTTGCCGTGGGCCACCTCCCAGGCAAATGTAAATGAAATACAGCCTTTAAAGGGGAATAAACACTAGAATAAAACATACTTATTTTTTTATTGCGAAGTAATTCTCAATGGGATTTTTAACCTCCTTGGGAAAAATAAAAGGAAAACTCACACAGGACCCTAAGTCTCTTTGCAGACTATCAGAATCTGAGGCCTGAAGCCGAAGTCGCTGAGACCCACTGTGAGCGTGACTGAGCGCTCCGCGCTGCAGACGGCCTGGCATTTATTTCAGCTGCTGGCCCTGCCCTGTCACTGCGTGGAGAGAACCGGGCACCCCTATTGGTCTGTCGGAGGCCCTGTGACTTGGCCTGGACTCGCGCCGGAGGACAGGACTGAACACACACGTGTGTAGGAAACGCACTGTGGAAAACGCTCTCAGAAGTGAAACACTGGGCCTGTGCATTCTTCAGCCCTTAATTCTTCCTCATCCACGATAGATGATTTTTGTTTTATTCTCTGTAACCAGTTCCTGTGTTTACTCCTTCTTGGCTCTGCTAGAAACTGGTGACCAGCAAAATTCTATTTTTCAGCGGTCCAATGCTCATTTAATGTAAAGTGTGAGCACTTATTATTTTCAATTCTCCTTATATTCTTATTTTTTACAACTGCATTTTTGTTATCCAACCATCTAATGAAACTTCTTTTAGAATATTGAGATAAAATTCCTCCTTGGATTGACTTTTGGTCATTTCTGTCATGAAAATACGTTCTTATTTGGAATCTTAGTTTTCCATTTTTTCCAAATACTTTATTATGGCAAATAACTCAAATGTGATTTGGAGCAACTCTGACTTCTGATGATATGAAAAGTAATTACTATGAAATGCTTTCTGGTATTAGGAACGTAGAATGCTGGATACATATAATAAACATCCGTCTAAGTGAACCACAGAGTTCGCAGGTAAGGAAAATCCTTAGGGATCTTTCAGTGAAGAGGGATGGGAACCCCCTAGGACAAGATCACTGGATGCAATAGGTATGGTGAGGCGCTCTCTCTGTGCATCACAATACGGACAGAGAAGAGATGGCTTTAGTCCTCTGTAAGTCGGGGAAGCTTCTGCAGAATGAAGAAGAAGAGTCCACCTTGCTAAATAAGTGGACTGAAAAATTTTTTAGCAGATATCCTTGCCTGTCCTTGCCTCAGCTTTGGATAGGAAACGTGTTTCAGCATAGTACTAGTCTTGCTCAGGTTTGGGGTTTGGACACACATGATCTCCGGGGTCTAGGAAGCCTCAGGATAAGAACTAACAAATGGTAACCCAGTTTCCAAGAACATCTGACAGAAGCAAAGGCAAGTCTTCCCTGGAGACCTGAACTACCATGGATGTTTGCAGGTGAAACCCAACTCCTCCTTCCAACGCTGGGCTCCCAACCCCAAACCACTGAACGCATCAGAGATCAATTTACCATAAGAGTCAGAAGAAACAACAGAGACCTCAGAAAATGGAATCACTCTACATACATTACTCGATAAGTATTTCTGGAATGTTTGTGGAAATATAAAGTCAAGAGTAAGAGAAAGAAAAAAGATTATGTTCAAAAACCAGATAAGTTGGATAAACAATGAAATAAAATGTCTAGAAGTAAAAGAATACAACTCGATATAAATATTTAGATTAGACACAGTTGGGGAGATTGGTGCACAGTGAAATAAATCTAAAGAAATTACCCAGAATATTGCCTCAAGAGAAAGAGAAAAACAGATATGACACAGAAAGTAACACTTGGAAGAGGGATGGAGAGCTACGTGGATAATTACAATTCCAGAAAGAGACAGTAGAAAAAAATGTCAGGTAAGCAATATCTGGAGAAGACAATCTGCAATTTTCCCAGAATTGATAAGAAATAAGTTTGTGAATAGCAGACTTTGCCCCGGGAGGAACGGATGGGCTTGGGGAAAGGTAGGTGCACCCGAGGACAGAATGAGATCCAAAAAGGAATGGCAGACAAAGAAAGGGGCATGAACGAGGAACTCTAAACCAATAATGAATGCATAAAATGATCGCAATGATAATGTCTCGTATGGTAGGTCTAAAAATACAATGTACCTAGGACACTGCACGGTCACCTTTCAGATGGGAGGGGGTCAAAGGAGGTGGGGTATTCAGCACGAGGTAGATCAGTGTTGTTCTATCTGTACCTGAAGGGAAGCAGTCTCTTCAGCGCCTTTATGATACCGACTGACAAATCCCATTCCACCCCCATCTCCACCAGGTAGGCACCTACTTACTACCTGAGAAACCAGACCAGGTGCTTTGTGGTTTACAAAGGAGCTTTACAATCATTATTTTATTGAATCTTCATAGCAAAACTCTGGGAATACAGACCACTGGAACACCCCACCCCAAACCCTCCACTAACAAGTTAGGCTGTGTTCTTTGAAAATATTTGTAAAATCATAAGCACTGTCAACTTTATATTTTGAGAAATGTGTCCAGTCTTACTAAAATCTATTAGACTGCATTTCAATGTAAATGACATACTGGGGTATGATTGTGTAAATTCACGGTCTAGAGTAAGTGAATTTTGCTTTTCAAAAATATATCCTACATTTCCTTCCCTCATTTTTCCCATGCAGTTGTTTACAATCCATGTGGCACATGTTCATTTTATAGTGGCTTAAATAAGCAATTCTCACAGTAATACAGTGTAGGGCGCAACCATTCTGAACCATCCAGAAATCCGTGAATTACAAGGTGGCAAATTTGCTCTTTCCTTCAATCTAATTCGACATGTGTTTAAGAAAAGTAGCGCATTCCTTTATGAAGGATGAATAAAAATGCCTTGTGTTTTAAGATAATTTGCTCTCTTCTTGAGAGAGAGGCAAAAGGGTTTTCTCCAACATCCACTTTACTCATTGTGATATTTTCTGATAAATCATCCTCATGTCACACTGAGAAAATTTCAACTTGTCATTTGAGCAAGATGTAATAAAGTCATTAGAAACGTCTAGCACTGAAGCCATATTTCTTTCATTTCTCAATATTAAATTTTAATTAGAGAATATCTTTTAAATAACCAGCATTCTGTGGAGAAAAATTGCATAAATGAGGATATTAAGGAAAAAGCTAATGTTATAAAAAAGACATCTAACTCATGGGCACTATTTTTCCTGGCTTCTTCTAAAGATACACTGTGTATGACAAATACCACAAAGGATCACACAAAATCAATGCTGAATCACCATCATAGATGTCTTAGAATTAATACTTTCCAGGTACATTAACAAAACTGTTTGTTAAGTTTTCCAAATCAGTTTAACCGTACAAACCAACTGACAATGATGTCACCATGAAAACCATAGCTGAAGGGTGACAGACATCTGGGTTCAACAACTTGGACTCATGGAATGAGTGATGAGTATACCTCTACTGCTTGTACTAAACAAAAAATACAATCTGTTATGATCACTGGGTGGAGAAGCTCTCCTCCAAAATCTTATTCAGGTACATTGGCCAACGTTTTTTTTTGCCTGCACTCCTTCCTCTTTAATAGGCACCTTTTTTGCTAGAATGCAGAAGTGAGAGACCACACACGTAGCCAAAGAGAGTAAAGGAGAGCAAATGCATCCTCAGAGATCGTGTGGCTGGAGCCAGAAATCTGGGTATTCATTATCTCGAGGATCATGATTACATGTCACTGAGAATAAATCCCAACTATTGCCTGTTCGTCACATGACTCTACCTCCTGTCCCTAGGAAGTCCTCTTGGAGAGGAAGCCAGCCTTACGACCACGTGGGAGGAAGAGATGGGTGGCGTCTCAGTTTCATTTTGCCTAAATGAGTATCCTTTGACTCCTTTTGCCCAGTTTCATATTCTGACCTCAGCAGGTGTGGGAGCCTAATCTCAAAACTCAGCCAAAAGCTCCCGATTTTCAGGTTTTCCCCTCTACCTCACAGAAGTGTAGAATGTGGAGTCTATCAGTCATCTGTGAGACAGCAAAGATTTTAGAAGGATCTAATAGCCTTCCAAGAGATGCCAGTCTCCATTTGCAGACTGACAGGTACACGAAGTAGATCTGAATAACTCGCGGCAGACGAGGGAAGATCTTTGATGAGCTGCCTGCGTGCCACTTGTTTTGTGTTTTGCCTTTGGCTTCATCTTTCAACATGGCACCTGTGTTCGTTTCCTACAGCTGCCATAGCAAAGTACCACAAACTGGATGCTTAAACCACGGAAATGTCTTCTCTCACATTTCTGGAAGCCAGAAGTATGAAATCAAGTTATCAACTGAGTCAAACTCCCCCCAGAACCTCTGGACATGGGTCCTTTCTTATTTCTTCCAGCTTCTGGTAGTTCTGTCCATTCCTTGGTTCATGGCCACCTAACTCCAACTTCTACCTCTGTCTCCACTTGCCCATGTTCCCTCTGCATCTGTGTCCAGATGTCCTTCTTGTTCTGAGGACACTGGTCATTGGATTAAGGCCCCTCCCTACTCCAGTAGGACCTCATCTTAACTAATTACATCTGTAGTGACATAGTTCCGAAAGAAGTCTCATTCTGAGCTAGTTGGGGGAGTGAGATCTTCAACATATCATTTTGCGGGGGACACAATTTAACCTATAATAGCATCTCCAGATAGCACATACCCTGCACATATCACATAGAACAAGGTTGAAATAAGAGTGAGCTGACACTCCTCTAGCTCCCTGCAAGGGAGAAAGGTAGAAAGGTTTCTCCTAAGAGAATAGCTTCATCACAGAAGGAGGTTTTAAGGTACACAACGTTTCATACACGATGCATTCAGTGGCATGCAATCGCTGGGAACACGCTCCATGGAGCAGCGGTCCCCTCCGCAGCCACAGCCACTGCCACTGCCACTGCCACTGCCACTGCCACTCAAGTAGAGTGCACACACACAGATGGGGGCTCTTCCCCTGGGCCAACTGGGGTGATGACAATGAGCACAGAGGTTTATTGGATCATTCAGAAGACCTTGAACTCAGGAACCGATTCTATATGAAGTAGTTTATCGGCGCGTAAGCCCCCAAATACAGAAATCTTGAGGGAATTTTAGAAAATGTGCTAACCTTGCCTTTGAGATAAGAATGCCTCCATTCTTAACACAAATTACAGATCAGTGAAAACATGAAAGCACCCTCTCAGCCTAGTCAAATGAAATAAAGTGCCTGCAAGTGATTTAAAAGTACATCTACAAAGTATTTTAATTTTTCTGGCTTTGGGGAAAAAACACTTTTAATTGTGTGGGCTCATACTGGGATTCATTCCTCTCTCTGTCTTTTGCATATGCTGCAGTTTTTCTCTAGGCAGGTGTGAGGGTGGCCACAATGTCAACGACAGGACACCCCCAGACCATGCGCACCTCATGAACTGGTGGGTGGAGGTGCCCCCACAGCATCCCACACAGCACTAGGCATGTCATTCAGTATACACTTTTTTATCAACAATGTTTACAGACGCATGTCATTCCATTGCTTTTATGGGAAGTCCCTCATTACAAAAGTTGGAAGAATTGTTAACTCCACAATGTCATCTTGACGAGAGCACGTGAATACAATTTGCATGCACTAGGGTTTGGCACACGACCCTGGCTCCACTCAGATGACAGGGATTTTGACCAACTCCTCAGTCTTCCCTTCCAAGGGGGTAGCAGGGGTGCAGAGGAGAAAAGAATTTGGGGGTGTGGGAACCAACATGTATTACCACATGAGGATGAATCTGCACCTCTTTATCTCTCTTTCTTATTCCCTCATTATCTCCACAGTCAGTCTACACATCCTCACCAGACATTCCGTAACCTTCTCAAATTTCATCCTGGAACACTGACCAAAGGAAAGGAATTCCTGAATATTTCTTCCTCCGTGTTTCCAGAACTTGTAATTATGCTCATGCTGTTTTTAAAATGTCTACAAGTGATGATTATATACACTTATCAAGATTCTAAAAATAATTTATTGTCCTCGTGGGAGTTAAAGAGAAACAACATTTCATAAGTATTTGGAACAACATTTGATAAGTACATGCAAACACCTGTCACACAACCCATAGGTGACCAGATAAGAGGTTTGTCTATAGGCCATGGCCTTTCTAAAATAAAGCATTTTAAAATAGTTATAGAACAAGAGTGGATTAGAAAATAATATTCCTGTACAAAACAAACTACCAACTATTTTCTAAGAAATTATCCCAATAAAACTGAGAAAATCATAATCACATGAATTTACTCTAAGTATCCCTCAGAGCCACAAATGAGGACAAAACCCACGTGTTTATAACACCCCAATTCCAGGGTGGAGCATATGGTATGTGTGGGTCACTCCAGAACCTGAGCTTCCTCCCTGGGCTCCCACCATGCTCTATGAGACAAGGCTGAAGAGACACTTCACCAAAGGACCCAGCAGCAACACCGTAGCTGATATAACCCAGAAACAATGGTTAGGACTCAGTGGGACTCTGAAACACGTGACATGGGGAAAAGACCGGCACATCAACAATGGACGCTGCCAGAAACTTTGGTTGTGGGATGTACCAGTCTCAGGTGAGCCGCCAGCTCAATGTTTAATAAAGAAAACATTTTTAAAACACAAGAGTCAAGGGGTAATAAAGTCTACCACCAAAAACCAGCATTAGAAAGAGCCGTGAGAGGACAAATATGCACGTAACTGGACGTGAGCGCATTGGTGAGAGATGGCTCACACTCAGCCTCTTTTGTGTCAGGTGTGAGACCACAGGCCGGGCACCCTGTGTGCACATTAACATTCCCTGTGTGGTTCTCTCATGCCGGCTTCCAACTGAGACCATGAAAGCCTTCTCGGATGAAAGGGTTAGAAGGCCTTCCTATCTAGAGTTCAAGTTCAGAGACATACCAGCTAGCGAATGGACTGGTTTTTCAAATCGCATTCACTCACACAAGGAATCTGGTATATACCCTCACCAGATAGGCCTGAGAATCTCTCGGGGCCCACGCACACAGCATCCGGCACAGAATGGCATTCAATAAATACCGGTTACAAGAAAAGTGAAAGATGAATGAATTTCCACCAAGAAGTGAGTTGGGATTTAAACATGAAAAGACATTCCCACCTCTGGGGAGCTTATATTTTTTGGAGGAGAAAATAC
>VMDR010015647.1:0-22059 GCA_007922815.1 Macrotus californicus | reverse complement strand
ATAAAAGCAGAAGCCATTTCTGGACTTTGTACATTCACCGATCTTGAGATTCATGTTGTAAATCAATTTTTATTTATTAAGCAATGTACTTGGATATTTTCCTCCAGGTTCATGAAGTTTATTTGCTAGATACATTCTCTCTGCACTATTCTCTGGGACTTGGCAACTCCAAAAATAGATGGCTATTGCTGGCCCTGGCATATGATAGTTTAGCTGGGTATAGGGTTATAGAACCCTAGTCCTTTCCTCTGAATTGTTTTTTAATGAGCAGTTCAATGCTGACCTCTTGAGGTACAAGTGCTAATCTTTTCCCCATACAAAGTCCAGTAATAGCCTAGATATTTAATGTGTCTCTTCTAGGTTTACAGGGTCATAAGCTCAGAAAGCCTTCAAAGCTCATAGGCCCCAAGTGGTAGGTGCATCCCCTCTCCAAGGTCTCTGCTGGATGGACCTCCCCAGGTAACAACAAAATTTATAGACTTCAATCTGGACCTCCACAGAAGCCAGCCACCCCTGCCTTGGTTCCTAGGCTCACCTTCCCCCCCGTCTCCCCAGGAAAGCTCAGGGGCATGTGTGGACTCAGATATTCCCTTCTGGCTCTCAGCCTATTTTGTTTCTACAGAAAGGAAGCAAAAGGGGTGGGGATATAGAGAGGAATTTTGATACAGAGTCTTGGGCCACCATTTTTCCAGTATACTTCATATTTGTGTGACTTTTGTACACACTTTGTCATCTTAATGACCTTCTAAGTAGAGAGGGAGACTGCAACACTTTTTACAGAGCAGGGCATAGAGGACCAGGCAGTGGTTGACTTATCCAGAGTCACATGGCTAGTGAGTCACAAAGACAGAACGGAACAAGGGTTCAAGTGTTCTGATATGCACTCCAATAATGTCATTACCTTAAGGGTTTTTCAGAAGTGTAGTTTGCTTTATTCATTTCCAAAACAGAATATACTATCAGAAATGAGAAATGGGGGCAGTGGGTATATGTGTGTGTATCTCTTCTATTATCTTAGCAGCAAAACATTAAATGGCATTCTCAGATATTCAATAGCTGTTCTTTTTTTAAACTCATTACATATATATTTTTTCATTATATTCTATATTCCTACTCAGACAGGTATTCTGTTCTATATACAAACCTGTTAGGGGTTTGAGAGTTTGTATGATTCTCCCGAATCATGACCAACTTCTTCTGGATCAAAGTGAACTGTGGAAAATTATCCCCTGCATCTCTCATAGATATCATTAATAAGGTTTGTTCCAAAATTGCTCTTTGGTAAGCACTGCAAGGAAGGGGAACACTGGAGCACAGGGAGAGAAAATGGTATCATTTTCCAGAGTAAGTTTTCAGCACATTTTAAGGGCAGTGAGCTGTGGGGTACATACTAAAATCTCCCTGTGTTATATTTTATAAAATCATAGTGTTGCTTTCTGCAGGAAAGTTGAAGAAAAAATAGGTCTGAATTGGTGATTTAAATCAGTGCATCACCTGGGGGGCTTCATGAAACACAGATTTCTGGAGCCCACCCCCATACATTCTGACTCAGCAGTTCTGGGTTGGCCTGAGATTCTGCATTTCTACAGAATCCCCAGGTGATGTTGAAGATGCAGCTAGTTTGACTGTGCTGTGAGGGTCACTGGCTTCAAGAGTGTGCAGCTGGCCAGCCTGGAGGGCCATAGTGTATAGCTGAGGTTTGTCTTTCAAGACCCTTTCAGTCCTTTCCTACTCCCTCTCTCCCATCTCCAAGCCCTGAAGTCTTTCTACTTTTTACTATCTCTTAACAATTCCTGGCTGAAGTGAGAACTGCTGAATTTCAGTTTGCACCATTTTCCAAAATTCTTTCATTTTAAAAGGATTCACTTGAATACCAAAACCCTCAAAAACTGAACGACCCTGGAGAAACTTTTGCATAAATAGAGTATACCTGCTTTGCACCTTCTTAACTATTCTGTGAAGGTGACTTCTTACCTCATGTGCAATTTAGGATGGCTTTGCATACTGGAGACAGGCAAGAAAGAATGGCCAGAGCTTAATTATTTTTTTTTATAGTTGGATCTTCCTGGAAGTGTGCTTTGAGCTGTAGCGTTAATAATGCATATGTCATGAAAGTAAAAAAGAGACTATATTGGGGTAGGGATGGAGATAAGTGTTGAGGAGGGAAGTAAGAAAGTACAAATATATGAAAGAACACTCAATGCATTGCCCTCAAAATGCCCAAACCCAAAAAGGCTCCACAGAGACCTATGAAAACCTCAGGAGGAGATCTCTTTTGTTTTGTAGAGTGAAAGCTCTGGGACAGTTTAGGCACATGGCATAATTTAGAGACACTGGGTAATAATAGGGCTGCCTTCATCCAAAAATAATCGAATTGTTCCAACCATGAGGGATTAGACCTCGGCTTTATCCTTTAGCTGGCAGAGATATCAAAGCTTAAGGCTGTATATCTGGCTGCATCATTTACTTCCAACTTACGCAGAGCAAGGCCATGTGACTCCCACTTACCTTAGGAGTGTACTTGGATTTGATTTTGAAAGCCCAGAGGGCTGGGAGATGTTTGACCTCATTTGTTTAAATTCAATTGTTAAAAATGTTTCTCTTCATCAATTTCTCTTTCAAGTTCTGTTGATACTATCAAAATTCCTAGTTTATACCATCTCATAATAATTTGGCTATATATTTCACTCACCCACTGATCTCTGAACTTCTCGAAGGTAGTAGGTGTGGCTGACATTTCTTTTACCCCCTTAGTCTCTGCCATCTTCCCTGGACCCACAGGTGAATTCACACTCTTGTGTTTCTGCCGAGTTAAGATAGTATCCATATATTATGTTAACTCTGATAAGTGCAACTGAGAAGGAACTTACTTCCATTTTTCCCAAAAATGAGAAAATGTCAAGGCATTACATTAATACCCCTCGTCTTTCGAGTGCCTGCCATTGGCCAGGCACTTTGCATGCATCATCTTATTCCAGTTAGACAACTCTGTGAAGCAGAAATGTTAATGCCACATCACATACAGAAACTGCAGCTTGAGGCATGGCTTGTCTAGAGTTTCACAGCCAGAAAATGGAAGACCTAGAGTTTGTCAACAGAGCTTTCAGCTCTTGAGCTCTTATTCTGTTTATTCTTCCATCCTTCCCTCTAACTAATGATGATGTGAGGACCTGGAAAAAACAGCAGAAAAGTAGCACAGGGATATTATTAGATACTCAACAGTTTTAATACTAAGCCTATAATTAACAGCAAAGCAAGCCAACAGCATGGAGCAAGTTCTCTGCTCCCTAACCTGGTTCAGTCTATCCTAGCAGTTCAGCCTTTATTCAACCCTCATTTAGCAAGTACTTTCTCAATGCCAGGCACTGTACCAGAAACTGGAGAAACCCCCACACCAAACAGACACTTTTCTCCATCTTTAAGAAGTCCCAATTAACAAAGAAAATACCCGAATAGTGTTTTTAAGTGCAATAAAGTATAGTGCAAGAGTCCAGGTTTCAGAACTGGGCTTTGAAAATAAAAAACAGAAAATAGCACATGTTCCATACCCTTTAGACTTCTCAAGTAACATTCACAGGAGGTCAAAAACCTCTGGACAAGCCAGAAGGAGTCATTCTACCTGCACCCCCAGTCTGCACATATCCTGACTCATTCATACAGCGGTCACACAGGCAAAGCTCTCTGAGGAAGTAGCAATTTTTGGTCTTGGTCATTTTTAAATCTCTAAATCAAGGGTGTCAAACTCATTTTCAATGGGGGCCACATCAGCCTCCCAGTTGTTTTCAAAGGTCTGAATGTAATTTTGGGACTGTATAAATGTAACTACTCTTTAACTAGGGGCTCGGTGCTACTGCCAGTTAGGAACAAGGTGCCAGGCCAGATAAAAGAAGGTGGAGGACCAGATTCGGCCCGTGGGCCTTGTGTTAGCCACCTGTGCTCTAAATCTTTGTACACATTTACTCCTTTTGGTGGCAGGTAAGTAGCCCTGTTGAATTAAGTGGCCCTGCATTGCTCACAAATGACAGATTCCTGCCATCTAAATCTTCAAGAGTACTTACCACCCCCTCCCCTGTTGGACAGACATACAAAGGGGTAACAATGAGGAACAGACCACTCACTGTTGAAGCTAACTCGCTGTCGTCGATAAAAGAGGGGGCATTGGGGTACTGGAACCACCTGATACCAGCGCGCGAGAGCCAACTGTTAAATTTTCAGGAATTCTGTGAGCCAACTAAACACAACCATTATTAAAATTTTAATTATATAAACTTAAAGTTAAGTAAATAATAATAATAAAAGTAACGAAGACTCAAAACTCATCTCTCTCACTAGTTTATCACATTTTACTATCCTCATGATCCTGAGATTACTTACATCTGTCCAGTAGGGAAACTTCCCAGCTCTGTGCTCCTTGACATCAGGGCGAAAACTTGAAATCAGCCATGGTGGAAGTATTTGCACCACGATATTTAGCAAATATTGCAAATCAGGTCTATTTGAACCCAGAGAGCCAGATGTTAAATATTTACCAGCACAAAACTGGGGAAGAGATTTTCTCCCAGAGAACTGCAAGCAGCATAACTTCAACCACCGGTTAAACCAGGTGCAGGCACAGGCTCAGCTGTGAACCCTGCAGGGAAGGCTGATGCACATGAGATAAGTTGAGGATGACAATAATGCCTATCATGTGGGATGCAAGTCAGCGTAACCTTCTCAACCATGCTGCCCAGACTGGCCTGCGTCCCTGTGGTCGGGTACCCCTAAAGGGGAAGGAACCCGGTTCTCTGAGCTTTCCCAGATTTACAAAGACCTACAACCCAGAACCGGCTGACAGAGGCCCCTCAACATTTGCCACTAGTAGAGAAGTCCCAATGATTTTCAAGAAAGAAACAAAGCAGATTGTCCATGAGCCAGATGTAATCCAGGCACAGCATTATTAGGCACAAAATTTCTGTCATCACAGAGTCACCCTGGGAGCTGAGAAAGGTAGGCAGGAAGCTCGGGTACATGAGGTGAACTTTATTGTTTAGGGTTAAATGCCTTTATTCAGTTGGCAGTTAGGAGCCACATTACATTTGGGGTTTTGAAGGAATAACCTCCAATGCAGCATTGTCCAGCAGGTACTCCTGCAAAGATGGAATTGTCCCAGCCATACAGACTGCTCAAACAGCAGCCACGTCATCAGGCTGTGGAACACTTGAAATGTGACTAATGAAACAGATACTGAATTCTAAATGGTGCTTACTTTAATGACTATAAATGTAACTTTACATGACCATGCGTGGCTAGTGGCTCTCATATTGGACAATGCAGCTCTAGTGAATTTGAAGTTTGGAAACACTCAGCATTTAATCAGGGTGAATATAAGTTAAAAAATTGGAATGTTATTTAACAGAACATAGCATAGTTTCTTGGCATGGTTAGGGTTTATAAACATATATTTGGCTCACTTTGCTACACATCTATGACTAAGAATTCCAGAAGGGTCCACTTTCAATACTAAATTTCTGTTAGATTTCTGAAAAATCCAATTTTGTCACTTAAATGGGGCATTCAATCAGCCTCCCATGCAATGGTCCTCTGGAAGTAGGTTAGCCACCTGTGTGGGCTTCTCTCCTCGCTCCTTCCCTTAGTTTCATCAGCAATTGGATGCAATCTAGTCCCATTCTTGAGTCCATTCTGACCAAGGCAGACAGAAAGTCATATTCTCCAACTTGTCAAATCACGGGATCCACCAGGTACCTGCTGAATTTTGGCCTCCATCTGATTCCTGCTATGTTCACACTGAGTGTGGGGCTAAGTGCTACCTAAGCCCCTTGGTTCTTGCTCCTGTCTGATCCCTGCTTTGAGCAGCAGCCTGCATTTTATGGCCATGAGAAAGCCTCACCATCAGCTTTAGGCAGGATCTCCATCCAACTGTACAAATACAACACTTTGAGGATTGCAGAAGCATGGCCCACTCGCCAGGCCCACACTCCTTAGGTTCTCAGGCCATTGAAGTGGTTTTTTTATGCCCATTTGCACAGGTGAAACTGGACCTTGGGCCACCCCTCTGGAAGGAGAGAGGGGACCCCACGAGATGCCCTTCCTGGCCAGTGTGACAGAGTTGGCTCCAGGGAGAGAATCTTCATGCTTATCCTCAGGGGCTTCCATGTAAACTTTCAAAGTAACTCAGACAATGTTTGAGACTAAGTTAATTCTATTTCTAATAAATCATAATAACTGGGTTTGTAGAATAAAAAAGGCTATTTTTTTTACTTGTGTTATTAACTGGGAGCTTGCAATTTTGACTAGTTTGTAACTTTTTTTAAAGAGCTGCTATCTTCATGTCCTTGTTTATTTCTTTGTAATCATATTTACTGAGGCATAAATTATGTACAATAAAACTGACCTTTTTTGGCATACAGTTCTATGAGTATTGACAAACACATACAATCCTGGAACTACCACTGCAATCAAGATATAGAACAGTTCCATCACCACGAAATATTTTGTTCTGTCCCTTGGTAGTCAATCTCTCTATCTACCCCCAGCAACCATCGATCTGTTTTCTGTCCCTGCAGTCCTGCCTTTCCCAGAATTTCATATAAATGAAATCAGATGGTATCTAGCTTTTTAGTCTGACAACTTTCCCATAGAATAATGTATTTAAGAGACAAACTTCTGATTTTGCTTTTTCACAGTCTAGCTAACAATTGCACAGCACTGTGACAAGCGCGAACTAGGTATGTCCAGGAGCAGTAGAGAGATCCACCAGGGCTGAGAATAGGTCATCAGAGTCTTCTGAGAGGGGGGAAAATTTGACTCAGATCAAAAAGAAGCCAACCACCCACTGCTAAGGTGAAGAAAGAAACTCACAATTACAGGAGCCAATGCCCAAACCTAAGGAAACATTAAAACAAGCGAACAAGCTTCCTACCTAAAAGAAGAATCCACGACGAAGCACAGGTTCCTCTACTCCAGTCTAGAGACCATGGCAAACATAATCCTGGAACTCTAGACTCAGGAGAAAAGAACACCTGCATCTAAAAACAGGCAACTCTGGACCCAAGTACAATAAAAAGGATGCTTGCTTCTAACTCGCTAAGTTTCTAACTTCATGCTGCATACCTCCCTCCATTTGATTCAACAGTGATAAAGAGGCAGAAATCTTTCAAGTCAGCAATCCATCAATTGAACAAATTCTGCAGCAAACCTCACCCTGGACTGAGAGTTTGGGGTGTGAGAGAAGAGACTGGAGAAGAGTTTGGAGATTCAGCTCGAAAATCTTCCCTGACACTTAATGGGAGGAAATCACTTATCATGTGATGGCATTATAGGTCCATTTGCTTTCCCATGGGAATATTAACAGGACAAAATTAAAAAAAAAAAAAAAACATGCCGAGTTTTGACCAAGTGTTTCTGGATTTGGGGGGAACAGATCAGCACTGTAGCCGACCAACTGCTTTATCTTGGGCAAGTCTCTCGACCTTTCTGGTTCTCTTGTCTTTTCCGTTACAAAAAATAAATTAATTAAACAAAATAAAAAATTTTTTAAAAGAATTAAGTTGGATCAGACCATTTCAGAAATTCCTTCTGGCTCTCCTATCTTCTGATTTTATAAGCTGACGTCAAAACCATTGCACTTAGGGAAACTAGAAGCACACTCAGAAGTGGGGCTGGGATAAAGGCTGCATTCATGGTACCAGGGTCCAGTGAGCACAAGGAGGCTCTTTGTTGCCATGGTGGGTGGAAAGGTAGAGAGTCTGGGAGGTCTGGAGTTCACTCTCTCCACCACAGATCCCCAATGAGTCACTAAAATTATGGTAGCAACGGTGAGAGTGAAAAGAAGTGAGAAAATAGAGCACCCATCAACTAATGATTTTCTTGTACCTTTACTGGGGCCATAAGAAACAGTTCTGGAGGTCACTGTGTCTGGTCAAACTCTATCTTTATTAAAAGTCAAACTCAGCCACATCCATTCTCATCAGCTCAAATACTGCTCTAGTCTGTTTACTTGTGGACTCTTGGAAACACTGTTAACGTAGGGCTAGAATAGTGTGTCTCAGGTTCCAGAAGACACAGAGCTGCTCTCAAACAGGACATCATTCTCTAATTCTCCACTTTTACCACTGCTTCTCTGCTGTCCCCTCCCTTGTCTCTGCTTTGTGTCTGTCCCCTGCCCTACACATACACCAGCACTGGGTGCAATTCCAGGAGCACCGCTCTCTCATATAGGGGAAGGGACAGGGCCTCTTCCCAGCAGCCCTGGCACATGTATGGTACTCCGGTGCATCACAAATCTCCAGCAGGGTGGAGGCTATGGTCTTAGCATGAGCCACAGACTCTTGGAATGTCAGAGCTAGAGAGGACTCCAGAGAAACTAAGTTCACTGGTGTTCAAACCTATTTTTCAAGTAGAGCAAAGCCTCTTCTCAAATAAACCTTGCATGGAAAACCAAAATGAAAAAGTGATAAAATCTGTGGAAATGAGACACAGAGGTGGGATGGAAGGGGTGGGGAATGGAAATCTTAACATGCTAAATCCTTCACTGTCAACACAGGTATGCTCAAGCATGTATGTGTGCACACCACACTGTCGAGGAAACACAATTTTTAAAAAAATTAAAAAAAAATTTGCCCTGGCTGGTGTGGCTCAGTGAATTGAGTGCCGACTTGCAAACTAAATGGTTGCTGGTTCAATTCCCAGTCAGGGCACGTGCCAGGGTTGCAGGCCAGGTCCCCAGTTAGGGGCGTGCAAGAGGCAACCACACATTGATGTTTCTCTCCCTCTCTTTCCCCTTCCCTTTTCCTTTCTCTAAAAATAAATACATACATACATACATACATACATACATACATACATAAATCTTTAAAAAAGCATTTTCTTCCAATCCAGAAATTCTCTCCGCAAAGTCAGTAGGAAAGAAAGCTGTTTCATTACTGAATAAACATTAAAACAGAATGTGATGCACATCACAGCACCCTCTAAGAGACTGCAAAGGCAGAAAGAAACTTCATTTGCCCTTTTGAAAGAATAAACAAATGGGACTTTATCAAAATAAAAAGTTTCTGCATGGCTAAAGAAAATATCAGCAAAATGAAAAGGAAACCAATGGTATAGAAAAATATATTTGCAAATAATACATTGGACAAGGGTTTGATCTCCAAAATGTATAGAGAACTCACACAACTCCACTCCAGAAAGACAAACAACCCAATTAAAATATGGGCAAAGGACTTGAACAGATGCTTCTCCAAGGAGGAATACAGAGGACCCAGAGACTTACGAAAGGATGCTCAGCATCACTAGCCATCAGAGAGATACAAATTAAAACCACAATGAGATACCACTTCACACCAGTCAGAATGGCCATCATAACCAAATCAACAAGCAACAAGTGCTGGTAAGGTTATGAAGAAAAGAGAACCCTATTGCACTGTTGGTGGGATTGCAGAGTGGAGCAGCCACTGTGGAAAACAGTATGGAATTTCCTCAGAAAACTAAAAATGGAACTGCCTTTTGACCTGACAATTCCACTGCTGGGATTATACACTAAGAACCCTGAAACATCAATTCCAAAGAATTTATGCACCCCAATGTTCATAGCAGCACAATTTACAATAGCCAAGTGTTGGAAACAACCTAAGTACCCATCAGTAAATGAGTGGATCAAAAAACTATGGTACAGCCCTGGCTGGTGTGGCTTAGTGGATTGAGTGCTGGCCTCAGAAGCAAAAGGTTGCAGGTTCGATTCCCAGTCAGGGACATGCCTGGGTTGCAGGCCAGATCCCCAGGAAAGAGTGCGAGAGAGACAACCACACATTAATATTTCTCTCCCTCTCTTTCTTCCTCTTTTCCCCTCTCTAAAAGTAAATAAATAATGTCTTAAAAAAAAAACAGTGGTACATTTATACAGTGGAATACTATGCAGCACACTGAAAGAAGGAGCTCCTATCCTTTGCGACAGCATGGCTGGAACTGGAAAGCATTATGCTAAATGAAATAAGCCAAGCTGTGAAAGACAAATATCATATGATCTTACCTATAAGTGGAACCTAATCAACAAAACAAACAAGCAAGCAAAATATAACCAGGGACATTGAAATAAAGAACAAACTGATATTAACCAAAAGGGAGGTGGGAGGGGATAATAGGTGGAAAAGGGGGAAGGTCCATCAAGGAACATGTATAAAGGATGCAAGGACAAAGCCAAAGTGGGGTAGGATCAAGAGTGGGACGTGGGAGATGGGTGGGGCGGTGGGCCGTGGTGGGGGAAATGGAGACAACTGTACTTGAGCAACAATTAAAAAAAGAGAGAGAGAGAAATTTCAGTCGCCCTTTTATATAGCCAAGCAGACACAACCAAGTACATCCTCATTTTCAAGATGAATAATAAGTCTTCAGGTAAGAGGACTTGGAACTACTGGTCACACATAGCTCATCTAACCTTACTGGGCAGTTGGAGTGACCACCTGTGTCAGATAATTGACGTTAGCCAGAGGAAAAATAATACTGCCTATCTGCTTGAGGACAGGAGGTGGTTTCACAACCTTGGAGCCGGGTACCCACAGATGTCAGATTGTTCCCTCCCAAGAGTTTGGAAGGTATGGTGTTAACATTCCAAAGAGATGCTTCCCAGGTCCTTAAGAAAGACATTCCTGAATCATAAAGCTAGCAAAAGGCTTATTTAGTTCCTAAGGGTAAATGTTCTGATATTTTCTAAAGTAAATGTTCTGACAAAAAGAAAGAGAAGGGAAATCTCTTCCCTTATTTTCAACAGAGGGAATTAAGCCTATTTTTAATTCATATTTGTCCTTATAACACACATACACACACAGCACTCCTTTACATTGTAATCCTGAACTAAACTGTCTGACTGCTGATCTAATACAATCCAGACTCATTCTGAATGAGGACTTCATAGGCAGCCATAAGGTCAGGGTCAGGGCCATATTAAAAACCCAATTTGTCCACCAGCTCTGCTTTGAGCAGAGTTAAGAATGAGAGCAGCCATTCCCACACTGGCTACACATCGGAACAACGTGATGTTTGGGCCCCACCCCAGATGGGAAATGGTCCCTGACCACCCGTATGGTTTAAAGAGGAAACAGGTGATTCTAATGTGCATCCAGGGCTCAGAACCACTTAGCCACAGACTTGATAAGACTCACAGTCCTGGCTTCACATTACAATCTCAGGAGAGTTTATAAAATCCTGATGCTCAGGCTTGTACCACAGACATAATATATCACGATCTCTGGGCTTGGGACTCAAGTATCTATATTTCTTAAAGCTCCTTTGGTGAGGCCAGAATACAGCCAAGGCCAAGAACAACTGGAATGAGAGTTTGCCTTTGCAGAACAACCTGTTCAAAGCATTGTTCCAAGGCTACGGGATTGTGGGCAGGCCTTACCCCATCACTTACATGGGCATCTCTGTAGTAGCTACTGAGTAGTGTTGCCCTTAACAAATGACATATGTCTGAATCATGTTTAATACAGTAAATGTCATTTGTTACTAATAAATAGTAGCCATTATCCTTACAGGTCCATGTAATATTTAAATAAAAATTTTAAACTTTATTTCAACTAATTTTTGCTCTGGGCATAAAATTTACCATCTAATGGGAATTTTCCTGTCTGCATGACTCTGTTGGCTTTGTATGATTTATTTCTGTGTTCTGTTTTTACCTATTCTGGTCCCTTCTTGCTCATCCAACTACAGAAAAAGATATCCCAGGTATATAGGAACCCTCCTTCTACCTCGTGTTGACAGCTCAACCCTGCATATCTGGGCATCCACAGCCCCCAACATGTGGTGCTTGGCAACAGAGGTGAGATTTTCTAATTGAAGGTGAAAAAGATAAAGCTGTCCTAGTGGTTTTCGAACTTTAGCATACACTGGACCACCTGGTTGTCTTGTTGAAACATGGAGTACTGGACCCACTCCGAGTTTCTGAGCTGGAAGGTCTGGAATGGCACCTGAGGTTCTGCATTCTAATATCAACACAAGAAACATATAAACCTGGAGAGAATTTTTATGAGTTTATTTGAGTCAAACTGACAACAATAGCCAAGAAGTGACACCTCAGCAGACTGAGAAACTGCTCTGGAAAATAGCAGTTTTGCAGCTTGTTTCATACATTGGAATCCAAGGAGGAAGTGTAAGGAGGGTTACATGAAATTTACTGGTGATAGATTCAGGAGGAGGGAGAAAGCAAAGCGGGGAAATCTCTGGGATCGGAAGAAAAGTAAAGTGGAGAAACATTTCTTTTACATGGTGGGTACAGAATAGTTAATGGTTAACATGTACAGCACATAGAGAGGGTGTGCAGGGAAGAAGTTAACAATGAGGGTTTCTGTGATCTTGGGCTCTGATGCCTGTGGTTGTGCCTTGAGGGGCTGGGGAAAAAAGATTACTCTTAACATTTCAAAGGTATGTTACCTTAGATGCAAAAGGACAATAGGCTCACTTATGATAAAAATTGACCTTTCCCTGGAAGCTACAGGCCTGGGATATGACTACCCACCATAACCTCCTTTTAGTTAGGAATTTTTATGTTCAGATGCTCCTATGTGGTTGCATTGGGTGTCTCTCTCTGTAAAGCTGGCATGCTGGCCTCCCCTGAGCTCCTCAGGGTTAGTATGTGGCCCCTCTCTGTCCACACTAATAAGCTCATAGGTAGTGCTGATGCTGCTGGTCTAAAGATCACACTTTGAGAACCACTCATCTATCCCATTCCTCTCTCTGCCATGCAAGCAAGCACAGAACATTCAGAGCTCTTGAGAGGCATTTCACAAGTCTCCACTTCAGGCAGCTTTGAAAAGAAAATAATATCTATATAAACAGACTCAGTGATTTTGAAGGAGGGCCCCTGACTGTGCACCACCCCATCTGAAAAGCTCTTTGTAGTCAGCACAGGGAGAGAGGGTTGCTGGTGGGGCTGATTTCAGACAAAATTCTTTTTTTATTTTGCTGATGTTTTTCATCTCCACCCCCATGTGTTTCTTACCACACCCTGAGCTGACAGCATTTATTGCCCCAGGAAAATGTCTATCACAAACAGAGAAGAATGGGAGCACTTTAAAATGTAAATTTATGGACATATTTCTAATTCTGTGGTGCACTAGAAGATGGTAAGGAAATAAGAGCCATTCCAAAAATACCAACAAATTTGAATTAACTTTAAAATAAGAGCTTTTCTTTTGTGAGAACTACATGTCCCTGGGAAAACAACAAACACTAAGCCAAGGAAAAGTTTCCTTTAAAAAATAAACAAACAGATAACAATAAAAAAATGCAAAGAAAAAAATAAAGGCACAAAGGTTGTGGAAAAATAAATAAACAAATGGAAGGCAAAGGCGAATGGGGGAGAGAAAAGGGGGAGAGCCAAGAGAATTGTAAAACAGAGAATGAAGAAAAAGTAGTTCTGATTCAAACCATATGTAGGTAAGATGCCTCCATTCATTTTAAGTACAATATCTTTGCCATGATTTTTGCCAACTCAACACTAACATTCTTTTATGATGGCCTCAGGACCTCAGCTCCTGCTTCTCATCAACCACTTTAGGGCTTATCATAAGGTTGCTGGACTAAGCAAATAAAACCACAGGGTACCCAGTTTAATTTAAATTTTGGATAGTTCAACTATATAGTACATGCTTATACTAAAAATGTTTTCATTGTTTACCTGAAATTAAAATTTAACCAGGCATCCTGTTTTTTATCTGGTAACCTATATCATCACCCCACTTTTAATATACATTTTCTATATAAACTCAGGCATTGGGCTCAGTCTTTATTCCTTTTTTAATCTTCACTCAAAGATATGTTTTTTTAAACATTGGTTTTAGAGAGAGAGAAGTTGGGGGAGAGAGAGAGAGAGAAACATCTATGTGAGAGAGAAACATTGATCGCTGCCTCCCATACATGTCCTGACCAGGGATCAAATCCACAACATATGTGCCCTGACTGGGAATTGAACCCACAACCTTTCGGTGTATGGGACGATGCTCCAACCAAATGAGCCACCCATCCAGGGCTCAACCCATATTCTTTGTTTTCTATAAAGTGAGCCAACTACCTATATCTTTACTACAGTTTTGGAAAGATGAAAGTTTTTATATCACAGAAGCACATATAACTTCATTTTCACTGTGTGATCTAGCATTTCCCCAGAGCTCCTCAGCCGTTTCCACAACTGAGATTCCAGCTGACTCAACTTTCTTTCTCTGTCATTATTCTTTTCTTCTACTCCTCTCATACCCAAACTCCATTTCAAATTCCAAATATTTCTAAGACATTTTCAATTTGACTCTTCCTAGCCTTTTTCTGGGTCTCACTTTGCACCCCAAACAGAATATCAAAGTATTATCTAGGAGCTTTAAAAATACAATTGACCCTTGAACAACATGGGGGTTAGGGGTACCAACTCTCATGCAGTTGAAAATCTACGTATGATTTTAACTCCCCAAAACAATTAATAGCCTACTGTTGACTACCCTTACTGATAACATAAGCAGTTGGATAACACATAGTTTGTATGCTATATGTGTTATATACTGTATTATAATAAAGTAAGCTAGAGAAAAGAAAACATTATTAAGAAAATCATAAGGAAGAGAAAATACATTTATAATACAGGATGTATTTATTGAAAAAAGTCCATGTAGAAGTAGACTGTCCAGTTCAAACCATGTTGTTCAAGGACCGACTGTATACAGATGCAGATGCTCACAGTCACTCCCAAAGACTCTATTTTAATTGGCCTAGCAAGGGACCTAGGCATCGGTATTTTTAAAGTCCTCTCAGGAATTCTAATGAGCAAACAAGACTGAGAAATACTTATTTAGATCAGTGCTTCTCAAACATTAATTTGCATAAGAATCAGGGAGGATCTTGTTCAAAATTCAGGTTCTGGCTTAGAAGATTGGAGCTCAGGCTAGAAGTCTTGCATCATCAACAGCCCCCAGAAGATGCCAATTCTGCTGATCAGAGGACATTTCCGGCAACAAAATCTTAGTGGGAATCAAGTGCCAGGTGTTAAAAGCCTCCCCTGAAATGAGGGGTCATCACTGACAGATGGAACAGATTTGCAGATGTCACAATTTGCTAGAACGCCAGGTATCCTGGGTGGGTGGTGGAAGTTCATAACAGCATGAAGGTAGGACATCACTTCTTGACCTCATTACCTTCCTTGTTTAGGACTTATACATAGAGATGTTTAAATCCAAACACTTCCTTAATAAAATAACCAGACCCAATATTTATTGATCTCTTCATTTGATTCAGAGCACTTTATTATAGCTACAGCTTGATTACCTAAACTCCTTTGAAAAGCTTGTTAGAGAGTTATGAGTCCCCGTCCAACAGATGCAAACACTGAGGCCCAAAGATGATAATACATCCAGGGCCATTATTAAAGTAGTCTACAAGTAATTTGTAGTATCAATGTTTCTATTAAACCCGGAGGGCCATAATATGGTATTGTATACTGGAAAGTTACTGAGAGTAGATCTTAAGCATTCTACACACACACACACACACACACACACACAGTTAATTATGTGAGGTGATGGATGTGTTCATTATAAAAAAAAAATCCAGATGTAGCCTCTAATTTACAACACAATTAATTATAAACCAGTGCTTCTCAAATGCTAATGTGCATACAAATCTCTGGGGTCTTGATAAAGTGCAGACTGATTTCACAAGTCCAGGAAGAGCCAAGGTTGGGTGAAGACAAGCTTCTGGGTGCTGCCTGTGCCTGGACCACACTTGGGGCACCAAGGGATTTAACCTCACCTCAGCGGACTCAGCTTTCTCAGCTCTGTCATTTAGTGATTCAGCTTTCTCAGCTGTGGAATTCTTCTCATTATTCTCTGTGTTACTAAGCACTGAACAAAATGTAGTGATAATAAGAACATACTGTAAGTTCTGTGCTTTGGTGTTGTTTATGTCCATTAAAAAGTTGGCAACAGTGCTTTGGGAAAATGTGGGTTGTTTTTTCTCATTGTACTCTAAGTTGTCTTCTAAAAAATAGATGGAGGTGATATGGAGTCTCCACATTTCAGCCTTCCATTTCATTTCAGATGCTTACCTATAAGACATTAGTGACAACTCTAGTATACAAAGGAAAAGATTTAACAAATCATCATTGGTTCATATCTGTTACTATCTTTAACACGAATCTGTGGAAAACTCAAGATTTTTGCTTTGCCAAAATAGCCAATCCATGTTTTGGTGGTGGTGGTGTTTTTTTGTTTTTTTTTTTTTTTTGCTGTTTTATTCACACTTACCTTTAAAATAAACCCACTTTTTCCCTTTGGCTTGTGTCACAAAAAAATATGACCAACTTTCCAAAGATGAATTCCAAGCTAACAATGAAGGCATCTCAATGACGTCAAAATTGAGATGTCTAAAAGGAGAGCTAATGTTTATCTGGAAAAAGATTACCTAGTCAACCCTGGCCAGGTAGCTCAGTTGTTGGACTATTGTCGCAATATGCCAAGGTTGTGGGTTTGACCTCTGGTGAGGGCACGTGCAAGAAGCAACCAATGAGTTCATGGACTGGTGGAACAACAAATCTCTCTCTCTCGCTCCCCCTTCCTCTCTCTCTCTAAAATCAATAAATACATTTAAAAAAAATTTAAAAGATTATGTAGTTGATAGTATCTTTAATATCATCCACTTACAGTTCCCAAGAAGACTGGTAAGTTTTCAGAGGTCTCCAAAACTCTCTTTGGTCTTGGATTAAAGAAAAAAAACGAGAAAAGAATGAGAAACATCACCCCTTCCACACACACATATACTCAAACACACCTACACTCACTGCTATCTGACCATGTTCCCTTTCTGTGTTTTTGGCAGTTACTATATTTTTCAGCAATGACAAAGAGAATAATGGTGCCTCCGTTACCCTCATACAAACCATCACTTTAATGTTTGTGATAGATTTATTGCATTAAGAGCACTGATTTTCCATTCTTCCCTGTGCCTTTGGAAGTGATCTCTCACATAGACTCTGGACTAAGCTGTGGGACTTATTTTGACCAACAGGAGAGTAGCAAACGATGCAAGCAGAAACTTGTAAAAGCATGGTATCTTCTTTCGCACTTGGCATCTCTGAGTACATGCCTTAGCTGTCCTATTAGAGGATTATGAAAGACTCATGGAGTACATTGGAGTTATCTCAGCTGAGGCATATCTACACCACTCATTCTCCAGCTGATAACTCTTGACCTTAAAAATAAAAGCTATTTTATCAGAAAATATTTGTTCATTCAGGAATAGCAGAGAAATGCAAGGGATAGCAGGGAATTGCAATTTAGGACATATAGGGTATGGCAAGGCCATAGGCAAGTCTGGAGAACAAAGACAGGAAATGTTCTTTTATAGAGGAAAGTGGAAGTTGAGAGGAGCTCTTATAAACACAGAGCCCACTGGAGGAAATTGGCAGTTTGAAAAGTAATGGCTAATCATTGTCTGGGTTGGACAGTCTCTCATTGGCTGTGCTGTCATTGGGGGAAGAGAAAAACCTTCCTTCCTCCTGCTGGGGTAGTAGAGTAGATATTCTTGGTTGATGTCGCCTATATTAATTTTCATACGAAAAAATACATTAGAAAGCCCAGCGAGATCAGCAGGACCTAGTCTGTATCAGCAGAATAGCTTGGCCAACTCCTAGACTCAGTAGAAGCAATACATGGATTTTCTTTAAACCACTAAGTTTTGGATGGCTTGTTCCTCAGAAATACAGACAGAAATCATGCTTGGCATCATCCTCTGAGAGAGGCAGAGTCACGTTCTTTCTGAGTTGAAAGAGTGCATCGCAGCCTTTCAAGGCTGGGCAGGTTCACATGGGATTCAGGCAGACAGAAGAAAATTTGCGGAGCTGTAGGAATGCCTGGCATGCCTTTATTCAAAGGTGGGGTGATCCACGCATAATGCAAGCCTCATGTCGTGCTGAAGGAAGTCCCAACTCCCTTATATACTAAATGCACACAAAGCTCGCAGGATGCCAAGATATTTGTGATTCTGTGCATGTGGGCCCACTTAAGATTATGGGAATACTACTTATTGGGCCCATTCTCAAGGTTATGGGAATATTGCTTCTCTTAGTTGCCCAGACATACGGGTGAGGAAACCTGACTGACTCTATTTACCCTACAAAAAGTCTTCACAGTCCTTCTGCTCAAGGAGTCACAAACTTAAATGCCTGTAGACACCAGGAGTAAATCTTAAAAAGTAAAGCTGTCCAGCCATTAGACAACAGAGTAGTAGTGACAGGTGAATAAAAAACACACAAATATATCTAAAATCTTTTCCTACTCAGTGTTAACAAAGGACTTTAAAATACCATGTGAGCCAAATATAACCCATCAATTATTGAATATGGCTCATGGGTCCCAGCACCTGGAGTCTGATTTCTAGTTTAGTCTCTAGATTCGGTGATATAAATGCCTTGGCCAGGTTCCTACAAGTGGTTAAAGATTAATCCAGGACTTCAACCAGGCCTCTTTCCATCACACCTACAAGGTGATTTTATTAACATTTTACTGCTAAATCATTAAGGTTCACAGAGTTTCAGTTAATGACTCCAAGGTCACATAGCTAGTTAGTGGACAATGTAGGATTCATACTCAATTCTGTCTGGTGACCACATGTACTATGTACCTCTGTAGGTTAACCATGAACACTCCAAATGTCTTAGACCAGAGGTTAGCAAACTATGGCCCACAGGCTCAATCCAGCCCAGACACCTTTTTTTTGTAAATAAAGTTTTATTGAAACACAGCCAAACTTCTTTTTTTATGACTGCTTTCATACTACCATGGCAGAGTTGAGTAATTGTGACAGAAGCCAACAAAGCTAAAGATATTTATTATCTGGCCATTTATGGAAAAAGTTTGCCAACTCCTGGCCAAGAGGCTTCCTTCTGCTACTAGTAATCACAAGGTCTTCAAGACAGACAGGGTCTCCAGCTTGCTCATTGATGGGACCTCTAATTCAGGCTCATCATAACTCAAGGAACATGGCTTGCTCAAGGTCAAAAGTGGGCAAAGTTGGAAAGATGACAAGACAGTGGAAGATCATTTTGACCTAATATTAGCCTAAAGTTTCACAATCTTAAAGTGTGCAGTGAAGAAACCCATTCCCTAACAGCAAAATAAACAGCAGCTATAGATAGCATCGATATAAACACACCTTCCTACTCCTTGGCACTTGGAGCCTTTGTTTTGCATTTCATTCAAACGTGGGAAGAATCCATCAGCAGGACTCCTAAAAATTTCCAGAGCATTTAATCAAACAAATGATGAGGAAAATCTGTCAGTTTTACTGAACAGTGAAGCCCCATTTTTTATTAGAACAGGAGACAAAATATTGTGATGTGAGCTTATAATACAGAACAGAGGAAAAAGACTTTTAAATGAAATGGTGAAGTGTGAAAGCCATATTCTACCATAATACAACTCGCAAAGTCGCAGTACTGCTCATCCCTGACAGAAACATGTTCCAGCCTATTGTCCTATTTTCATTATGAGAGGAGCTGGAAGACTGCTTATCAAGTCCCAAATCTGTTTCCACCCAAACTGGCAAACTCCTGTGAAGGTGAGTGTTCCATTCGTTCATTTGAGAGCATATTCCAACCAGGGCAAAAAATGCATTTGCTCTGGAAGGAAGAAGTAATCTGAATCCTGTGACTAAATTTCCTGTTTTCTCTTCTACCTTGCATTCCCTCTAGGTCCCAGATTGTCTGAGGCTTTGTCAAACCCAGAGCCCAACTTTTGGCTGCCGTGAGGTTTATCCGGGTAGCAACTTAAAATTACTGTTCCCTGGGTCCCACCCCAAACTTGCTGAGTCAGAACTTGAAAAGGGTGAAATGTGACATTTGGTATTTTGCAAACATCCTTCAGGTAGTCTTAGTCCATGGTCTGGTTTTACAATCACTCTGAAAATGATTCCCCCAAGCTCATGAATGACTTTAATGCAAACTCACCTATTTTTGCTTACTTTAAATGAAAAAAAAAAAGGGACTGAGAGTATGTTTTATCCCTTGAATTAATAAATAGAAAAATTTTGAGGTTCTACTTAATGCAAATACTCAATTATCCTTATTCATTACTTGTTAGCTCTTACACTTTAGAAAATTAGTTAATCTCTCTGGGCTTTATCCCTCAGCTGTTAACTGACAAGTTTAGCTCAGGTGGCTTGAAAACCCTCTGAGTTGTATATACTATCTCTTGTGTACCCATTCATGGAATAAACTCTGGACTATTTATTTTCATTTATCTCCCAGCTCTTACCCAAAGCCCTGTCACTTTTAAAGTATTCTCTTTGAAGATGTACGAGTCACTTCATCTCTACAGCTCACCTGGTATCTAATGCAGGCAGAAAAAAAGAGAAGTAAAATGGAGAAGAGAAAGGAGAGCAGGTAGAAGGTAGAAGAAATTTTGCTTTCGAATCAAATTATTTCCTCAAGGTCCTCTGTCCCAATGAGTCAGTAACTCAAAGTTATACATTTTACACTGCACAAGGACAAGGGACACAAAATGTATTCAGAGAAGACTTGTAGATAACATTTGTTTGACTATAGCTAGCGAACAACTGCCTTCAAATATGTCAAAGAATAACCAAAGCCTGAAAATGGTCTCCATGGAGGCTGAACTTAGTACATTAGATGAGGAAAGCTGTATCCTTCTGGGAGAGTTCATCAGGCATCTCCTAGTGGGTAGTGTGAGAGCCAGAAAGAGGGCAAGAGGGAGGAAGTCATTTCCAAATAAGAGAGGATCCAAAAGGCACTTTGTAATTGGTTACGATGGGGATTAAAAGGTTGACCATTGGGATTGGTCATTATTTCTGTATGATGCCAGATACATGACACCATCTGCATCTCCAGTCTCATACTGGAGTGTAGTTCTCAACCCGGTCCAGTGTGAGGTGCTGAAGGCTCAACCAGGCTTTGGGTCATGCAGGGATCAAGCCTTTCTGTGTATGGGTGAAGTTCTAGCACAAATTTCCATTAATTACTACAAAACTGAAATAAGATCTGTATTTATTTCTTCATAACTTGCATTTTGTACCTCATAATACACTACAAACATATTCTATAAAAATATATTACTTTTTAACATTATTTTTAATGACTACAAAGTATTCCATTATATGAGTGTGCTATCATCTTCACATATTCTGTTATTGATATCCAGGTTGTTTCCATTTCTCTGCCATTAAAAATAGAGCTTCAATGCAAAGTCTCAGAGCCAAATACTACACAGACCCTCATTTGTTTAAGTGCATTTCTAGAAATGCAACCACTAAACCAAAAATGATAGACATCTTCAAAATGATATTTACTGCCAAAATTGCCCTCCAAAAACAGATTATAAAAGGCACATGCTATAGCACTGATGTATAAAATCACAGAGAAGGGTAAGCAGAGAGTTAAGGACTCACTAAACTAGTGGGTATATGATTCTTCTCCACTAGGGAGTAGTTGACCACTGGGAAGCCTGCTATGATTTAGGTAAAGTTGGTTGCTGTCTCAGTTAGAGCTCCTGCAGAAGCAGACCCTGAGACGAGCATTCATTTACAAGTGCCTTATTTGGGAGGTGATCCCAGAAAATACTAATTGCAGGATGGGGTTAAAAAGAGAGGAGGGAAGATGTAAGACAGGGTATAAATGGTAGTGAATTAAGGGTATGCTGTCAAGCAAGTTACTAGTGTGTGCAGCTGGAGATTGATCTTGCTGGGTTAATCTGGAAACAGTGTAGAAGACAGTCCTCAGAGTTATCTCCTTGAAGGATGAGGTAGCTGGAGTATCTCTACATTAGCTCCTACCAGTCATTGGTTGAAGCTGCTCTGAGAGGGAGATGATTGTCCAGCACCTCCAGCCTGCTAGGAGCATAGCCAGGCAAAGGGATGCAGAGCCAGCCAACTCTGCAATGGTAAGAGCCTCAGGGCTGCAGTAACATTATGGGGGATGCATGCATGAAAGGGCAAAGCAGGGCAATGACACAGAATCTCTCTCTCACTTTTCGGCCCCTACACACCATGGCAAATCTCTCTTAGAAAGCTATC
>VMDR010015646.1:0-22062 GCA_007922815.1 Macrotus californicus | reverse complement strand
AAATTTTTGTAAATCTGAAGGGCATGAAAGGACCCTTGTTTTTACATTAAGTGACACTTCCTTGTTCACCAGGAGCATATTTTGGGGGACTTTTTGTTGTTGTTGTTTTGTTTTCAGGATCATATTTTTCATCTACTTATTAGGCATTGCGTTTCCTCTTTTGTAAAGTATTTATCTTTTCCTCGTTGGTTGGTAAGAGTTTTCACATATTATAGATACTGGTCCTTTCTGGACTATGTCCTTCTGCTCTGGTTTATCATTTTACAGTATGTTTTAGTTAAGATAATTTTTTCTTTTATATTTTGTGCTTTTACATCTCATTGAGAAATTTCTACCATGAATTCATAAAGATACCCTCTGATTTTTATTCTTCATGTTTTTAAGTTTTGCTTTTCATACTCTTGTATCTTTAAAACACTTGGACTTTTGCTTTTCTTTATGGTAAGAAATAGAGAAATCTACTTTTTTCTTTTCATAAATATAAACTATGGTGTCCTGGTACCATGTATTGAAAACTTAATTTTCCCCCCAATCTTCAGTACCAGCTCTGATCTAGGTCAAGTTTTGTATGTGTGTGTGTTAGTTGTGTATTGCTGCCCCAAACACTTAGCCCCAACACTTAGCAGCTGAAATCAACAAACATTTACTATCCCATGGTTTCTGTGGGTTAGGAATCTGGGAATGGTCTAGATGGGTAGTTCTGGCTCAAGATTTCTCACAAGTTCAAAATTAAAGTGTCAACTAGGGCAGCAGTCTTCTCAAAGCTCTACTAGGAGAAGACCCACTTCCAGGCTTACTCATGTGGTCATTAGCATGCATCCGCTTCTCACTAGCTGTTGAGAAGAGATATCACTTCCTTGCCACAGGAGTCTCCATACTGCTGCTCACAACGTGACAGCTCGCTTACCTTCTGAGTGAGAGATTGGAGAGTGAGAGAGAGTTCCCAAGAAAAGAATCACAGTCTTTATATAATCTAATCTCAGAGGCGACATCCCATACATTTTACAATGTCCTAATCCTTAGAAATGAGTTCATACTTAAGGGAAGGGGATGGCAGTGTTACAGCTGGGGAGAGAGAGACCCAAGTCGGGAGGCCTCCCTTCCCTGCCTCAGTTCTGGTCTCACCGCAAGAGATGGATTCAAGTGAGAGGCAACACGTATAGTAGAAATGAGATAATAGCAAATTTATTTATGAAACATACACGAGCACGAAGCTGCAAGCAGGCACCCAGCTAGTCTAAGTGCCCCACGTATAGAGAAAATAAAGTTGTTAATAAGTTTATTCTATACACTTGTTTGAGGCTACATGTGGGCACTTAACTAATCTAAGTATGCTGACTATTGGGGTTCAGGAGTTATATACATCAGCTGGCTTCCAGGTACCCCTCTTTGTTCCCCTTGGGAATAATGTAGAGCTACAAAGCCTTTCTTTCTCAGTTAGTAAAGGCTCTTTGTCTTAGTTAGTGAAATTGTTACAGAGGGCCCCTTTCCCAGTATAGGCCCCCCACTCGTGATATTCAGAATACCCAACAATCTTAGTAAGATGGTTACAGAATCCGCTTTTCTCAGCACAATCTCAAGGACTCTTCCCTCCTTCTGTGCTATTTTGCTTGTAATGCTCGGGACACTCAGCAATCTTATCAAACCGAGCTCAGGACTGCTGAGTTAATTGGTAAGACATATCTTTAGCTTCTAGCCTCCTATGTCAAGTTCTTTATTAGATTGTAGTGGCAAGGGCCCTGCCTTTATTTCCCCTCTGGCCGCTCATTCCTAGCTGCTACCAAACAGCACAAGAGTATGAATACCTGGACGTGGGGGTCACTGGGCCCATCTTACACCCACCTAAAACAGTTTCCACTTATTGACATATACCAGTGCCATTATCACACCGTGTTACTGCCGCTTTATATTAAATCGTTATCTGGAAGAGTGGGTTACTTATTTATTCTTCAAATGTGCCTTGCCTTTTGGGGGCTGTAAAAATAGAATCTAGAATTAGTTTATTTAGTTAATAGAAAACCCATAAAATTTCTATTGGAATTGCTTTACATTAATAATTTGTAAGCAAATCAATACTTTAAGAAACTGAGTCTTCCTATCCATTCACCTGGTTTATTTTTCACATATTCTGGGAAGTTCACCAGAGAAGTTAGAGTGGGAAGGAAAAAAAACAGTTTGGGATGTCTTTTCGATAAAATATCTCAGACAAATTTCTTTTGTCTGGGCTTGCTATGCAAAAATTCAGTGGTAATATACAGTGTTTGGGTTTGTGAATTGCCTCAATTTCTGGGTTTAGCAACTTTTTAAAAAAAGACTTTATATATTTACTTTAGAGAGAGGGGAAGGGAAGGAGAAAGAGAGAGAGAGGAACTGCAATGAGAGAGATCAGTTGCCTCTCGAATGCTCCCAACTGCAGATCTGGCCTGCAACCCAGGCATGGGCCCTGACTGGGAATCGAACCAGCAGCCTTTTGATTCACATGCCAGTGCTCAATCCATTGAGCCATACCTGGCAGAACTAAATAAATAAAATGGTAAAAATCAAAATAAAACAAAAAAAACAGAGCCTGGCAGCCCTTTCTACACAAGAGTCTCTCACACAAACTGGACTTCAGGGAGAATCTTGCACTAGCTGCCTGCCTCCTGAACTGAACTGCCCACCTGCATTGTGTTTCTGCCATATGAGCCAGCCCTTATGAAGAAGTTCCTCAAGCAATAGGACTCAGATTTTCTGTGTTCTGTTGGAGCTGTGCATCTATATTCTCATCAGCATCTTCAATGACCAATCAGAGAGGCTCCAATCTGACCAATCAGGACAGTGCTTTTTGGACCAATCAAGCTTTGAGAATTGGTGCCCTCATCTGCATGAGGATGGACCTACCAGGGAAAAGAGGCAGAAACTTCTGTCTATACAAGTCAGCTCCCCTGTAGCGCAGAGAGTGTAGTTTCCCTTTTCAAAGAATAATGGAGATTGCAGGCTGTGTTTCCAGGTCTGTGGAGTCCAGTGCAGGAACAGAACCAAACAGAGTGGAGACCCAGATAGGGTCCTGGCTCCCGGCTGGGTCACATCAGTGCTATTCCACAGCTGTCAGTCCTGCTGTACCACAATTGAGTTATTGGCTCTGAATAAAGTTTCTTTTTTCACTGCGTCCATATTGGGGATTCTTGTTGGCATTGAACTGGCACCAACAACCATCAGTTGACAACAGTGAAGACTAAGTCTTCCAATGAAGACAATTAAAATATGTGCCTTAGCAAAATTAATGTAAATCACCTTTGACTCATAAGCAGCGAGACCATGACTTAAATCTCATTTGATCCTCACCAGAATCTTGCAAGGAAGCTGAGAGGGATCAGTTATTATTCCAAGCTAATAAATAGTGGAACCAAAACTTGAACCTAGGTTTTTGAGTAAGTTGATTGTTTTTATCATCCTGTTTAAACTGAGTGTTTAAACTTAGAAAGACTTTGGGATTCTTACACCTTAAAAAGAGCGACTCCCAATTCTCTATCCCTGATTACAATTTCCTGCCAAGTTGCAGCCTTGAGGTATGGGTGTTTACTGAACTTTTACAGTTAAACAGAAACAAAACTGGTCATCCAGCAAGCAGGGAAACCTCTCTTTCCAGCCAGCAGCTTTTTTATTTTTGTTTGTTATTTCCTCCCCTCAAGTAATTCTCCATTAGGCGACAGGGATCTTGGGGGATGTAGTCTTGGGGCACAGAGCTCTGCGGCTGGAGGCGCTGACTCACTGGCACTCAATCAGCACAGAGCCAACTTGCTTTGCGCACAGCCATTGGCTGGAAGTCAGCGGCCGCCCGCCCCGGCGCGACGCGGTCACTGGTAAGGGAAACTCAGGGTTTGGGCGGGGTGTGGGCGCCTGCCGAGTCCTGTGGGCCGTTGTCGGTGATACAGCAGTGCAGCCATGGCAGAACCGCAGCCCGCGTCTGGCGGCCTTACCGATCAGGCTGCTCTCGGTTGCTGCTCGGACCCGGACCCCAGCACCAAGGTGGGCGCAGAACCTGTTTTTCCCTAGTCGGGGTCCTGGCGCGGCGCAGTTGAGGTCCAAAGAGGGAGCAGATCCCCAGGCTCACCCTGCCCGGCTGGGGCTGGATTCGAACCTCATTATACCGCCGCTGCACCTCTGCCCGCTTTGGACGGGCCGGAGTGGGCTGGGAAAAGGGCTAATGGTTTCCATTGGGGAATCTGTGAGAGGATCCTTGTCTTCAGGTTGTTTCAAGGCCTGCAACCCAGTTTGCAGTACTACTTTTTAATTTGGGAATGGTAACTGGAAGCCACAACTAACTCAGGGTCTGTGAGCGTGCACGTGTCCTAGGTCGATAACCATGGCTGGTAAGAAGAACAGTTTCAGAGCTCTCAGTCTGGGTTCGAAGGTCTCTATCCGTGCGGCCTCTCCCAGTCTGCATCATTTTTCCGTGACTGCCCTGGCTCCAGGCTTATCCTCCTACAACTAATTTGATCGCTTCGGATTTAACCGCGCCCAGAATTTCGCCTTTCCTTGGCTCTTAATGTATGCGCAGCGCCACACTTCTGCCCTCCCTGTGCGTGGTGGCCCCCAGGAGAGATGCCACAATCATGGAGTTTAGATCTGACAGGAATCTTAGAAATTTCTTCACCGATCTTCTCATTGCAGCTGAGACCCAGTAGAGGAATGACCTGTTGCATATGAAGGCTTTCACCCTCCAGCTTGCTTAACATGTCTGTACTAAGTAAGAGTCAGTCAGTGTAACTGACACACTGAGGTGTGGTGCATCCGTGCGTTGTCATGATTAGACATAGCAGCTGGCTGGCTTATTCCTGTATACTCATCAATGTCAGTAAACGCCTTTGTGTATTTATACAATGGGCTGGGAAATTTTTTAATTCTTTGAAGAATATGCTTTTAGGTAGCCTTCTAAGAGGGGTGCATGACGTGGTCCCTGCTTGTTCTTTGTGTTCAGGACAAAGAGTCACGCACCTCTCATTGCTAAAGCTTTTGAGTAATATTTGGTACTTAGCTTAGGCAAACCTTAGTCACTGCGAAACTAAGGGGGAAGAAATAAATTTATATATGTATATACATATACACACATATATGTAATCTCAGTCATCTCACCTGTATACCTTCTAATATATAGTAATACCTAGTTATTTCACATAATATAGAGTCATTCAGTATAAATTAATTTCCCAGATATCTGGGAATTTTATGTACTGGGCTATTAAAAAAAAGATTTCAGGGAGATCTTTATAGTTTATTCAATACACATCCTTGCATTCTTAATTTACACCTTTCATAGTCTAAATTTCTCATGGTGATTTGGAGCAGTTATTTTTTGAGATCAGTAATTTTTGGCCTTGGAGGTCCTACCATGTGGAGGACATAAAGTGGACTGTGTACTAGGAGCTGCTATAAAGTGTGCCAGGCCCTAGTTGTCTTGAGTACATTACTTATTTGTTCCTCACAAAAACCCTTTGAGGGAGGCATAATTATCTCCATTTTTACAATTGAGCCTCTGGCACCTAGGTATTGAGTAACCTGCCCAGGGAGGAGCCCACACTCCCAGCCTCTACCCTATTTCAGCTTCTGGATTTTAGCACAAATTTTGGAACTTGAAGGAAAGTAAAACACCTAAATGAATTAAATTCAGCCTGATTGCTAATCACCTGCTGTATGTTAAGAGCGTTTCAGGATACTGGGATGAACAAGATGCGGTCCCTTCGTCAAACAGACACCAACTCTAACATTAAATGGAACTGGGAGTAGTGTCCTACTTAAAACAGAAAGCACCCTGGGAGCACAGGAGGTAGAAACTTTTGAAGGCAGCATCTGTGGCATGGTGTGTGCACAGGGTATTTGGAGTCTGAACACCTACATTTGAATCCCTTGTTCTGTCATTGGCTGCAGTGATTTTAGCAGGGTACTTGGGCTGAGTTTGTAAAAGCAGCGTAAAGAGAGCTGCTAGGATGATAAAGTGCATGGGTGTTCTCTAAACTGTGAAAGGTGATACAATTTAAGGTTGTATTTCAACTGGAAATCAAGGACTGCTGAAGCAGAAAGTGGGAGTGGGTGCATTCCTTGAAAGATGCGTGGGATTCCAATACCACTGGGAGACAGAATTATGTAAGAGGGCATTCTAGGTGGAGAAACATCTAAGCAAAAACGTGGTGCATGTTCTGGAGAGATGAGTTACGCATTTTGGGTTGAAATGTGGGCCCTCTAAGCATGGAGGCATTGATAGAGAAGGGTAGAATGGTAGGTTGAATCCAGATCTTGGAGCTTGGAGCTTTGAATGTCGCATCAAAGGAAGTTGAATTTTATAAGGGTAGTGAGGAACCATTCAGGATTTTGGAGCATTCTGTTGAGTAGATTGGAGGGATTCAAGCCCGAGGTGATAAGGACACTGAGAAGGCTCTTCCCAGAAAGTGAGATAAGTGCTGAGGGGCTGCTTTGGAAAGGAGAGAGCAGCAGTGGTGGAAAGTCAGCTTGCTCGTTGATCATTTGCATCATAAAGGCAGACCAAAGCCTGTGTAGCTGCGCCGCATCCTGAGCAGTCTTACTTGGCTGGCTAACTTTCTTCATAAGGCCAAAGGCTTCCTTTTCCAGGTGGTAATCGGAAATTCACCCTTTCAACTATTTCCATCGGTGCCCTTTAGTCCAATAATTTGGAGAGATAGGTGATGGAGTTGGGGAAAACTTTCAGGGGTGGTGACATTTAAACTGAGTTTTACCAAACTCAAAGGAGGTAGCCAGGTAGAGTTGGGTACAGGGGTAAGGGGAAGAAGAAATTTGAAAAGGAAGAAGGAAGGACATAGCCAGATGGACAAATGCTTCTTCTAGGCAGAGAGAATCATAGTATATATAAAATCACCATGACGTCAGAGAACTGATACAGAGACCTACAGGTAATACAACGACACTGAAGTTACAGGTAGTGTGAGTTGAGGGAAAGGTGCGCAATACAGCTGTTGGAATGCTCGGAGAAATTATGAGCACTCCCATTACATTCACTTGTTTTTCTCACCTTGTAAAGATTTTTATTTGGTAAATATGTTTTATAATATCTGTGTTTTAATAATGTATTTGTACTTGTACATAATTAAAATAAATTTACATTTATTGGGGTGTATGCTTGTTTTGAACTGATAAGGGTATGAAATAAAAAATGTTTAGCACTACCAGCTTAGGGGATTTATGACAAAAAATGAAGTTAGGAAAGTGTGCATCAACCATATGTACTTGCTTTTGAGACTTCAATTTAAAAGCTGTGAGGCACCACTGAAGGATTTTTAATCCATAAATGACCCAACAGGGTTTTCATTATACAAAGATCATTCTGGTAGTATTATAGGAAGATCATTCTGGACTGCATTATAAGACTGCAGGAAGCAGAGAGACCAGGGAGGCTATCGAAATCACCCAGGCAGGAAGTAATGAAGACTTGGTCAAGGCAATGAACATTGGAAAGGCAAGGAGGAAGATTCCAGAGGGATGTAAGCAGTTGGGTGGATGGGACACCTGGAATGGATTCTGTAGGGAAATCTAGGAAGACTCCAGGTATCTGACTTGGGCTAACGAGAGATTCTAGAGGCCTTCCCTAATGGAAATATAGAAAGGAGTGTTTATTTTGGCTGTGATGAATTTAATATTTTGACCCAGGTGGATCTGATAAGTAGGCTGATGGAGATATCAGTGCAGAGCTGAGGTTAAAGGTATGGCCTGGGGCATGGAATTTGGGAATCAAAAGCAATAGCTGGTAGTGAAAACTCTAAGTGTATTTTATAACAGCAAGAACACTAATAAGCAAAGTAGCTTGCTCTGGGCCAGGCACTATGCTAAGCACTTTCATGCATTATCTCATTTGCTTTTCAGCTGAACCCTAGGAGCTGAGAACCATAATTACCCCGTTCAAAAGACATGAAAACTGAGGTTTGAGGAAAGTAATGATTTACTCAAGATAACAGTGGTAGAGTCAGCATTTGAACCATATTGCCAGGGAAGATTTATTTCTCTCACATTTGTGTTTTTTTGCTCCTTTTGCATTTTGCATAAAATTTGAAAAGTCTCATGATACTGAGGGCTTCTAGGATTTTCCTATTTCTCTTATGTAGTAGGAGTAGTTTGGCAGGTGTGTTTACTAATATCGCAGGTAATTTTTACATTTAAAAAACTTTCCTTTGTGTCTCCTGGCTATTTCTGTCTCCCTTATCTATAGGGAAAGTATACCTGAAGTCTATTGTTGGCTGTGGAGTTATAGAGTGGGAAGGAAAGGACCACAGGAAACCAATTTAGATAAGATAGAATGAATGTAAAGAAAGTGGCTGAATTATTTTCCAGAGCATTCTTCACATTCTGACACAAGTTGAGTCAGGGAAATGACACTAGAAGGAGGAAGGTAGTAAAGAAAAAAAAATATTGTATCATATTGTGCACCAGCCCAGCTGTCACATAGTAATCAATTTGTTCCCCTCAGATACACTGAATTTTCGAGAGGATCTTCCACTGAAGGCAGTGGTGATTTTAAAAAGTCAGGAAAAAACACAACTTTATCACTTTTTGTTTTATAGGAGATACGACATTAAGGGTAAAGAGTTAAGCCGTTTCCCCTTTGATAAGACTCTGACCTTTGGTTAACTCTAACTTGTTTCCCAGGAAACAATTAAAAACGGTGTTTGTTCCTTGGGAATATTGTTTATGGTAAAAATAACTCAATTGGTAAATTGCATCTGAAGAGGGGAGACTTCCAGATACCAAATAGGAAGCCACAGCTTTGGGCTTCCCTGAATTCAGTGACTCTTACAACTGTCTTTTGTGGAGATTCTGGAAGTGATGCTTGTGGAGTTGCTACTAGAAATGTTGGCTCTTCTGGGACACAGGGCTGTACATCAGGTGGTCTGCATGCCTACCCAGTGTGCACCTTCTCCCCACGCCGGAGCTGTCCCACCCCTTTAAGGACTTCTGCTGAAGAGGAACACCTGACGCTGCTCTGTGGCAGGCGGTTTTCCTTACTACACCTGATACACCCTCTCTGCCTCTGGTTGTCTTGTAAGTCTGAATGTTTAGTTGAGCCGTAAGATTTCCTGCTTGGGCTGATGCAACACCTTTGAAAATGGATTGGGAGAAACTGTTGATAGGCCCCAGAAGAAGTTGGCATCACTGTTACTAAGGTCAAAACACACATGTTAGGCCAAAGAAATGTAAAATTTTCTGAAAATTTGGCTAGTGCTATTTTTTTTTTTTTTAATTTCTCTTTTCTGAAGACTGAAGGGGATAGAGACACTGGAGATTTTGATTTTAAATAAGATGTACTCTCTTACAAAGCTCCCTGGTAACAGTTCTAGAGAAATGAGTGTCTTCAGCACTGGAAAGAGAATCTGAGAGGCAGAGAACACAAAGTCAAGCAACTTTTTTGCCATTGTTCTGGCTTCTTGACAAGTTTTGCTACATCCTGAAAATACATAGTGACAAACATGTCCCATTGTTGGGGGCAGTTGTATAACATTAATTTGGAGCCTTCTGGGAATGGAGTACACATACATTTCCCTATGCCTCATGATAAGTACAGCTGAAACTCTGGGCATTAGGTTTATAACCAACGCAGGAAGACTCTGAAAGGTGAAGAGAAGGCAGACTGGCTAGGTACTGGAGACCCTAAAAACAACATGGTAGTGAGTTTCCTCAGTTTTCTCTTTTCTCATGTAGCCCAGACTTGGAGCTAAAGAAGCTAGTAACCTGGAAATGCCAATGGGTGCACACACAAAAAAAAGCCCAGTGAAAGCCTGTCTCTTGCCACAGGACCAGGAAATAGGTAGTTTTTCCTGGTAAGACAGAAACTTTTAGACAACAGCTCTGCTACAACCTGACACCACAGAAAAAACTGGCTGCAGCCCCACTTATGCCAGCAAAGCTGAGTGGGGAGCCTGGTCTTCTACCCAACAGGCTGTGCTGAGGCGCCCCACCTCCCCCTGCTAGGGCAGTATCAGAGGAGGCTGAGTAGGGAGCCAGAACTTTCATCTCACCAGAAGTCACAGGTTCTCCCCGATCCCTCCCCATGCTGTGTCAGTGGAGAAACATGGGGAACCTGAAGTTCCACCACAGCCCAGCTGTGGAAATATTTTAAGACAATTATGAATGGGAGAGAGTAAAGGGATGTAAAGAGAGGTGAAGTTTCTGTACTTCACTCAAACTGGTAAATGATGACACAGAGTGACTGTGATAAGTTACTTATACAGGGGTGGGCAAAAGTAGATTAATAATAATAAATAGTACAATAATAAATAATACAAGAGTAAACTCATGGACTCACAACTGTAAACCTACTTTTGCCCACTCCTATATATAACAACACCTAGAGCAACCACTAAAGAAGCCATACAACGAAATACATATAAAAACACTCTAGCCCTGGCTGGTGTAGCTCAGTTGGTAGGAACATCATCTTGTAAATCTAAGGGTAGCAGGTTCGGTTCCAATCAGGGCACATGCCTGGGTTGTGGGTTCATCCTGATCGGGGCATGTGTGGGAGGCAAACAGCCAATGTTTCTCTCACATTGACGTTTCTCATTCTTTTCTCCCTTTCTCTCTCTCTGGATTCAAAAAAATAAAAATAAAATAAAAAATTTAAAAACACTCTAGAGAAATCAAAGTGGAATTATAAAAAAAAAAAGTTCCAGTAATCCACAGAAAGGCAAAGGAAAAGAAAGTACAAAGAGAAAGCAAAACAAAAATAAATAAAATGGCCAACTTAAGCACTAATGTTTCAATAATTACATTAGGTATAAATATACCAATTAAGACAGAGATAGGTAGAGTAGATTTAAAAACATGCCCCAGCTTGTCCGTATACGAGGTGGTGGAATTTATTGTGATCATCATTTTGTAGCATAAAGTCTAGTCATTATGCTGTACACCTTAAACTTACATGGTATTATATGTCAATTATATCTTAATTAACCTGAAAGAAAAAATGTAAATGTCCCAACTATATGCTACGTATATGAAACTCATTTCAAATATAATGATAGAGGAAAGTTAAAGGATGGAAAAATATATATTATGCAAACATTAGTCAAAAGATAGCAGGAGTGCTTATGTTAATATCAAATAAAGTAGACTCCAGAGCAAAGAAAATGAACTTAGAGAAGTACTTTATAGAATGATAAAAGGGTCATTTGACCTAGAAAACATAACAATCCTAAATGTGTGTGCACCAAACAGCAGAACTGCAAAATGTGTGAAGCAAGAACTGATGTATAAATGGAAAGGAGAAATAGATCCACAATTATAATTGGAGACTTCATTACTCTTCTTTCAACAGTTAATAAAACTAGACAGAAAATTAGCAAGTAGATAAATTCAACAACTTCAGCAAATAAGATCCAACCAGCAAACAAGACCTAATCAACACGTATAGAACACTTCGCCCGATATTAACAGAATACACTTTTTTCCCTCAGGTGCCCATAGGGAATATTACAAGATAGACCATGTCATGGGCCCTAAAACCAACTTCAAGAAATTTAAAATAATTGAAATCATACAGAGTGTGTTCTTCAACTACAATAGAATCAAGCTAGAAATTAATAGCAGAAACATAACAGGAAAATCTTGAAATACTTGGAAATTAAATAATACATTTCTAAATAATCCATGGGTCAAGAGAATTCTCAAGGGAAAAATTTAAAAAATACATTGAATGAAAATTAATCTCAGCTGACAGTGCTAAGGGGGAAATTTATAACATTAAATCCATTCATTAGAAAAGAGGAAAAGTCTCAAATCAGTAATTTAGGTTTTCTCCTCAAAACCCTAGAAAAAGATGAGCAAAGTAACTAAAAAAAGCAGGAGGGAAATAATAAAGAGTAGAAATGAGTGAAATTAAAAACAAGAAGTAGAGAAAATCAATTAAACGTAGATGATTCTTAGGAAAAAACAATAGAATTTACAGACAATAGCAAGACGACCAAAACAAGAAGACAGAAGTTACCAACATCAGGAATGAAATAGGGAGTACCACTAAGGACTCTGCAGGCATCAGAAGACAGCGAGGCAGCGATTTTCAACTGGTGTGCCACAAGAATTTTGAAAACACGCAATATCTGACTAGTCAGGGGCACTGACCTCTTTTCCATTAGATAAGTTAAAAAATGACAACAACCAACACAACAATAGTTGTCTGGTGTGAATAAATCAAAATTATACCTGTTTTTTTTGTCAGATTGGCAAATATATATCTTTTTTGGCTTACCGCAGAATTTTAGTAATTAATTTGTGTGCCATGAGATGAAAAAGGTTGAAAATTACTGCGATAAGGGAATGCTTAAAACAACTGTGTGTATTAATTAGGTAACTTACATAAAGTGGAAAAATTCCTTGAAAAACACAAAACTCATAACTTACCCATATGAAATAATTTGAATAGCTCTATAACATAAGGAAACCAAATTCTTAATAATCTTCCAAAAAAACATATCTCCAGGCCCAGATGATTTCACTGAAGAATTCTTCCAAACATTAAAGAAAAATTAACATCAGTTACACACAGTCCCTTCAAGAAAAGTGAAGAGAAGGGAGCACTTCTCAGTTCATTTTACAAAGCTAGTATCACCAAGACACTAAAACCACATAAAGGCAGTACAAAAAGAGAAAACTACAGACCAATATCCCTCACGAACATAGACATAAAAATCTTTGACAAAATATTAGCACATAGAATTCAGCAATATATAAAAAGAATTACACACCATGACTAAGTGAAGTTTACTCCAGTTATGTGAGCCTAGTTCTGTATTCAAAAATCAATTAAAATAATTCATCACATTAGGAAGCTAAAGAAGAAAAACATGATCATATCAATTGATGTAGAAAAGGCATTTGATACAATTCAATACCATTCATGATTAATTTTTTAGAAAAGAATAGGAATGGAGGAGAACTTCAACTTGATAAAGAGCATCTGTAAAAACCTTATATCTGACATTATTCATAATCGTGATGCTTCTTAATTTGGGGGAACAAGGCCAGGATGTCTGCTCTCACCACTCTTATTTAACATAGTGCTGGAAGTCCTACCTAGCACAGTAAGGCTGGAAAAGGATGTAACAGTATACAGATTGGAAGGGTGAAATAAAACAGTCCCTAGTTGCAGATGACAATTGTCTACATAGGAAATCCTAAGGAATCCTACAAAAAACTCGTCTAGAACTAAGTGAGTTCAGCAGGGTCACAGGATACAAAGTAAACATACAAAAATCAATTGTATTTCTACTGACTAGCAAAGGATATGAGCACCAAGATTAAAAATACAATACCATTTACAATTTCTAAGCAAAATTAAATACTTAGGTATATGTCTAAAAAACATGTCTAGGGCTTGTATGCTGAAAATTACCCAGTGCTGATAAGCCCTGGTTGGTGTAGCTCAGTGGATTGAACATGGACGGGCCTGAGAACCAAAGGTCACTAGTTTGATTCCCAGTCAGGGCACATGCCTCGGTTGTGGGCCAGGTCCCCAGTTGGGGGTGCGCAAGAGGCAACCGTACATTGATGTTTCTCTCCCTCTCTTTCTCCTTCCCTTACCCTCTGTCCAAAAATAAATAAATAAAAAATCTTTTTAAAAAGTTACCCAGTGGTGATAAAGCAAAAAAGATCTAAGTAGATGGGGAGACATACTGTGTTTGTGATTAGATGACTCAGCATTAGTAAAACGTCAGTTCTCCACAAAATGGTATGTACATGTCTAACAGAATCCCTATCAAACCTTTTTACAGTTATAAGCAATCTTACTCTAAATTTATATGGACGGTAAAAAAACTAGAGTAATTTTGAAAAGAATAAAATGGCAGGAATTAGTTTACCTGTTTTTTAAGACTTACTGTATAACTACAGTAATCACTATCTTTTCAACAACTGGTGCTAGAGTGTTTGAACATACACAGATACAAATGAAGCTTTAAGTTAAATCTCACATCTTACGCCAAAAAAGCAAAAGAAAACTCCACTTAGAGGTGCTCAAAGGGACCTTGACCCTTTCTTTGCTTCATATCCCTGACCTGCCTTTGTAATTTTGTCAGGATTATATTGTAGGTACATAGGTCATGCACTAGAAACATTCTTTTTTAAAAAAACAAAACCTTTTTATTATATTTTTTCCATTACCATTTAACCCCTTTTTAGCCCCCACCCTCCTGCAGTCACCACACTGTTGTCCATGTCCACGAGTCCTTTTTCCTTTTTGCTCAACCCCTCCACCCTGTAACTTCCCCCTAATGGCAGTCATCCTGCTCTCCATCTATGAATCTGTCCCCATTTTCCTTGTTCAGTTTGTTGTTTAGATTCTACATATGAGTGAAATCATATATTTGTCTATCTCTGACTGGTTTATTCACTTAGCGTAATGTTCTCCAGGTCCATTCCAACTGTTGGAAAGGGTAAAATTTTCTTTAATATGGCTGAGTAGTAGTATTCCATTGTGTAAATGTCCCATAGGTGTTTTATCCACTCATCTACTGATGAGCACTTGGGCTGCTTCCATATCTTGGCAGGTGTAAATAACACTGCAATGAACATAGAGGTGCTTATGTTCTTTCCAATGAGTGTTTTGGGCTTCTTCAGATATATTCTCGGGAGTGGGATTGCTGAGTCAAAAGGTAGATCTATTTTTAATTTTTTGAGGCATCTCCGCACTGCTTTCCACAGTGGCTGCACCAGTCTACATTCCCAACGGAGCAAAAGCATTCCCCTTTCTCCACATGCTTGCCAGCACTTGTTGTTTGATTTATTGATTTTAGCGAATCTGACAGGTGTGAGATGGTATCTCGTTGTGGTTTTAATTTGCATCTCTCTGATGATTAGTGACGTTGTGCATCTTTTCATATGTGTGTTGTCCATCTGTATGTTCTCTTTGGAGAAATGTCTATTCAGGTCCTTTGCCCATTTTTCAATTAGATTGTTTGTTTTTTTGGTGCTGAGTTTTCTAAGTTCTTTATAGATTGTGGATATTAACCCTTATCAGATGAATCAGCAGATATGTTCTCCCGTTCTGTGAGTTGTCGGTACCAGGCTGTTTTGATTACTATGGACTTAAAGTATAGTCTGATACTAGGTAGTGTGATTCCTCCAACTTTATTTTTCTTTCTCAGGATTGCTATTGTTACATGGGGCCTTTGGTGGCCAAATTAATAAATTTTTGAAATATTTGTTCTAGTTCTGTGAAATATGACATTGAAATTGTGATAGGAATTGCGTTGAAACTGTAGATTGCTTTGGGTACTATGGACATTTTAATGATGTTAATGTTTCCTACCCATGAACACAGAATATGCTTCCACTTATTTGAGAAACATTCTTGATTGTACCTTTATAGTTTTTACACACTATGGTTTTACACACTTAGTTTTTAAGTTAAGTTTGGAGAATACCCCCCAAAACTGGATTACTTTTATTCTTCTTTTTTTATAAAACAAAGGAACAAATCTCTGTTACCTAGTAGTTTCCCAGAACCTAAAGATAGTTTAGGCATCAAGACATGTTACTTTTATTTTCCCAATTTAGAACATGATAGGGGAAAGACAAAGTTAAAAATTGTCTGATGAAGCACAGGGAATCTAGCTGATAATATTGTAATAACTATGTATGGTGCCAGGTGGGTACAGACCTTATCAGGAGGATCACTTCGTAAGTTATATGAATATCTAACCACTATGCTGTATACCTGAAATTAATGTAATATTGAATGTCAACTATAATTGAAAAAATTAAAATTAACAAAGTAAAAATAAAACAGACCCAAAAAAAGGATTGTCTGAGGAGATAAAACATGAGCATAAGTCTTCTAAAACATAAGATATGTTTACTTTAAACAATATTTTATAACCATGGCAATAAACAGTTATTTTAAGGAACTTTTTAAAAATGGGGCTTTTCTTAAGATCATTCAAATGTTTACCAGAAGTACCGAAAGTTACAGAATTATGCCTATATCATCATTTATCTCACTATTCCTTGGTTGTTAAAGACAGTTTAGCCAAGGTGGTCGGAAGCTAAGACTTTGTAATCAAACTGCTTGGGCTGGAATCTCTCTCTGCCACTTACTCTTTCAGCCGTGAAGACAGTAGCAATGCGTATCTCATAGGATTGTTGTGAAGATTGTATGAGTTAATTTCTGTAAATCACTTAGAACACTGTCTGGCACATAGTTACTGTGTAAGCATTGTGATGAATGTCTTTGTACATAAATCTTTGTTAGACTTTTCTAATTATTTCCTTAGATATTTTTAGGAGGGGGACATCTTGGTGAAGAATATGAACTTTAAAAGACTCTTAAGATCCAAATTGCTTTCCAGAAAGATATCAGGATAGGGATAGGATAGGCAGGGTTGTTGAACTTATTGTATAGTACTTGACACAGCATCTTTGAGAAAAAAGATCTATGGGTAAGACACACGGATTTGAGTGTGGCCTCTGTGGACTGAATAGAAGTAATAATAAGAGTTATCTGCAGTCTAGCAGTACTAATGTAGGCACTACAAAAATGTTGAAGAGAGAAAATATGAATGTGAAGAATGTGTTAGTGGTAGAATGGTGAAGTGGGTGGGTCATTACAGAACAGATTCTAAAAGGTAGTTTTTAGATTTTTTAAACTAAAGGAGAGACTAGTAATGTTGGATTTCAGCTTGATTGGAAAGAAAAGTCTAATGAAAGTTTTATTTACTCATTCAACACATATTTATGGGTATTTACTGTGTGCCAGATTCGGTCTGAGATACATCAGTCAACAGACAAACATCCCTACCCTTATGGCACCTTTATTCTAATGTGGAAAGAAAAACAATAAAAAATAAATATGGAAAAAAAATGGGTTAGGGTAAGAGGATTGTAGTGAGTTACGTTTTAACTAAAGTGGTCAGGTAAGTCCTCACTGAGAGGATGACATTTGAGCAAAGAGTTAAAAGGATTAGAAGTGGCCCTGGGGAAAGAGCATTTCAGCAGAGGAACTAGCAGCTCAAAGGCCTGTGGCTGCCAAGTGGTGGACAAGGACCCCTTTGAGCATAGATTGCAGGGACAAGGTGAAAGAGGAATACCAGTTCGTCTGGGTGGGGCGCACAGTAGCTGGCATCAGGGCATTGGTGGGGGGTGACAGGTGTAGAGTCAAAGAATTTAGGAAAACTAGCTGGAGGCTCTGTGTGCCCAAGAAAGAGTTTTGCTGACAGAATTGACAACTAATAGCTTAATGGTGAGGGAGGGAACTAAAAACTCACTTAGAAAGTAAAGTAAAAACAGGAGTTGGGGACCTTCCCAAGATAGGGACAGGCAGTACTAATGGTGCCAGTAGTAGCTCCTGTATTACATTGTAAGACAATAATTGATGTTTATAGCAACATCCTAGAATCATCAAAATAAGATTAAATTCTGTACAATTTTTAAGGTAGATAAGTAGATAGCTGAGGCTTTCTATATGCAGTAGTCGTAACACTTCAGATAGTTATAATCATTTGAAAAAAAACGGTGTAATAAATTGAAAGCTCAAGTTACAGACTTAACATTGAGATGTTTGTTTGCTGTTGCTGGTAAATGGCTTGAAACAACACAGATTGACTGTCTCAGTTCTACAGGTTAGAGGTCCCACGTGGTCTCACTGGGCTAAAATCAAAGTATCGACAGGGCTGCCTTCCTTACTGGAAGCTGGGGTGGGTGGGGAAGGCCTTCCAGACTCTTTCAGGTTACTGGCTGAATTCACCTCCTTTCGGTGTAGGACTGAGGTCCGGGTTTCTTTGCTGGCTGTCAGTTGGGGGTCATCCTTAGCTCCTTGGGCATGTGCCCCTATATCTCCCAGACCGCAACGGCACATTGAGTCTTTTCCACCCTTGAAATCTGACTTCCTCTTCTGCTACCCCTCTCCACTCTCCAGTCTCTTCTGTGTTCCTTTTCTGCTTTTAACATCTCAGGATCACACCGAACCCACCTGGATAATCCAGGATAATCTTCCTATTTTAAGGTCATTTGATGAGTAACCTTAATTCCACCTGCAGAGTTCTTCACAGCAGCGATTAGTGTTTGATAGAATAACTAGGAACAGCTTTAAAATTTAGTCCTTGCCCGTAACTCCCTTCGGAGCCCACAGTGCATTGGCTGTGCACCACGTCTGGTGAGAGGCAGGCAACTGTCCTCCGTGAGGCCTGCCACATACAGCCTTCGTGATTGCCTGTTGTTGGGCCTGTGTTTTGGCCTAGAGCCAGCCTCCTCAAGCAGACGTTGTAACTGATAGAGAAACGGCAGTCACTCAGATTAGCCGGGAGAGAAGGCTATTTGCTGTTTTTGTAGTGTTCACAGAGCCTTTTTCTAATTGCTGCTGGAACGAGAGTATGCTGTGGAAGTAGTTCTGCTGCTGGTCTCACTTCCTTGCTGTCACAAGCAACTTTGTAGGTGTGTTTGCACTTATGCTCAGCAGGAGAAATCAAGACCTAATTGTGAGTGCCAGACTAGTGCCTGGATAACAGGAGCTGCTTTTCTCTTTTTCAGCTCTTTGCTGAAACTGAGACTTTAAGAAGTGTAGCACTTGACTGAGAAAAGCAATCCAAATATTCTAGACTTGTAACTTCAGAACCAACTGGCTTATATGTGATTATAAGCTGTGAATGAAGAATTAAGTTACGCCCTGGCTGGTTTGGCTCAGTGGACTGAGCACAGGTCTGTGAACCAAAGGGTTGCTGGTTTGATTCCCAGTCAGGGCACATGCCTGGGTTGCAGGCCAGGTCTCCAGTAGGGGGCGCTCAAGAGGCAACCACACACTGATGTTTCTCTCCCTTTCTCCCTCCTTTCCCCTCTCTAAAAATAAAAAAATAAAATAAATAAATAAATGAGAATTAAGTTACTACCCTCATTAAGATCAGCTTATTAAGATAGTTTCTAGTCTAGTTTTGTCTTTGTTTTAAATGAGACTTTTAATGCTTGAGATAAAAGTACATTTTGGTTACTTAAAAAATTAGCAAAAAGAAAAAATATAATTTCCTAATGATGCTGAATGAATCAAATATATTTGTATTTTATATGATGTGAGTTGTAGGGGAGAGATGTCTGTGTGGCTACAAAGGGAGAGTTCAGAATTTTCAGGCCTGTCTTGTCAAGTCCTTGGGTGTAACAAGAATAAAAATTTGTTAGGAAGCACAAACTAATTAACAGACTCATGGCCTAGAAGATATGGTAGAAGAAGACCCGAACTTAGAAAGTTGGGACAGTTAATTTAAGTAACCTTAGGCTGATTCTCATCTAATAAATGGGAAATTAATACCTCATAGTAATGTGCCTAATGAAGTTAAACCTTTTGGCAAGTTACTAATGCTAATCATTTTAACTCCATGAATTATACTCTCTACCCTTTTATCAGTCAAATCAAGCCTTTTGTTTCCTAACTTTTAAATTGGACAGTTTCACAATGGTGTTAGAGACAGTAACTTTTTACCCTTTTAGTTATTTAGGAGTTTGGGATCTTGTGAGTAACTCCGTGCTATGATTACCAATACATAGTTCTGTGAGGGCATTTATTCATCCATTCAACAAATTTTAAGAGATTGGACTCCTTATTTCTAATGTCACTGTCTTAGTTTGGGTAACCTGAAAGCCAATTGGAGATAAGGATTTGGTTCTCAGTAGTTTATTTGGGAGCTAGTGAAAGAAATCTCCATGAAAGGGGAAGAGAGGCAATAAAAAGTGTGTAAGAGTAAGGGCATTTTGGGCTTCAGTCTTGCTGGGAAGCCTCTGAGAAACTGGGTAGAACATGCCTCAGAATTGCCCCTCTAAGGGGCAAGGAAGCCAGGGTTTTTTTTGTCCATTTTTGGCTGAGGGTCATTCCTGGAGTGTTAGCGCCCTGGCACTTTGGACCTGCCCTGCCCTTGTGACAGAATATACTTTTGGGCAGAGCCCAAATTGTAGGTAGTGGTATGGAAACTGTTTCAAGGTAATTTCCATGGTAGGCAGAGGAGACAAAGTTGTTTTCTTAAACATTATGTTACAATGGTAGACTGTTTACATCTTGTTATAGTAAGCACAATTAATTGCGGTAACAACTGGTAAAGCTTCAAGGTGTTTCATATATACCGTTTCTCCTTAGGATTTTCTGTTGCAGCAGACAATGCTGCGAATTAAGGATCCTAAGAAGTCTTTGGATTTTTATACTAGAGTTCTTGGAATGACGTAAGTCAGCTCTTTATTGGCACCTGTAATGTTTAAATATACAGCTTTGCAAATAGAGTGAATGTTTTCAGATCTATTTTTAAAAAATGGGTTAAAGTTTGCTTCATAAATCACAAAAGCCTTGGACCAGACTTGCTGGCCAGGGCTTCTGTGAAGCTCCTCCCCTCTATCCCAGCCAGGCTCACTGGACAGCAACACCAGTTTTCTCTTAACTCCTTTCTCTCTGAGAGCTGCCAGTTAAATCCTTAGTGTGTGTGTGTGTGTGTGTCCAGCCCTGGCTGGTGTGGCTCAGTGGATTGGGCGCCGGCCTGAGAACTGAAAGGTTGCTAGTTCAATCCCAGTCAGGGCACATGCCTGGGTTGTGGGCCAGGTCCCGGGTTGGGGGCGTGTGAGAGGCAGTCAGTTGATCTAGATCAATAAGTCTCTCACACATCGCTGTTTCTGTCCCTCTCTTTCTTCCCTTCCCACTCTCTAAAAGTAAATATAAAATCTTTTAAAAATGAATAAATTACTATTTTTCTATTTAAAAAGTAATAATACAAAATAAATCCTTGGTGTGTCCAGACCTTTTGATATTGTAGCCAGTTCTAGCCTCTTGTTTACTTCAGAAAACATACAGATATAAAGACATATTACTTAGAAAATGAATGACTTTACCTAAAACTGGCCATCTGCCCCATTTTTATAGGATTTGTTTTTTTGTTTGTTTTTTTTACCAGACAAGTAATGTCCACAGATCTTGTAATTCTTAAAGTATATTTGTTTATTTTTCATGATTTGAGGTTGTTTATTTTTGATAATGTAGATAAAGTATAAAATGATTTTTAATTTAAAGGACAGAATGAAAACAAAGTCATTGCACACTTGCCATTTGCAGGCATTTTACATACTATTTCCTTCCATCTTCAGAGCAGGCCTATAAGGCAGAAACCAAAGCTTAAAGACATTAAGTTCCCGACCCCAAGTTTGAAGCCAGTTCTGATTGGCTCAAAGGTTGACCTTGTTTTTAAAGAGCCCCCAAGTAGGGGTCTTGACATTTTATTGAAAGACATGCTCAGCTGAGAAATCAAGTTTCAACAGGGTTATGTGCCTCATTCCCATCGGACTGGGCTGTAAGGCTTGGGCAGTCTGCTTCAGGTGCAGAGACAGGTTTTCATGATTGGAGAATTTGAGATATTTGATACTTTTATGAACAGCTTAGATAGAATAAATTTTATTTGTGGTAAGTCAGTGCATAGATAGATCTTAGTGGGCCACGACATATTACATAGCAGTGATAAGTAAAAGATTTGAAACAGAATTCTAGAAAGTTATCATTTGCTATGATTATGAATGAGGTCATCTTGGAGCATTTAATCCACAACAATCTAAAGAAAATTGTAACGTATGTGTGCTCCTTCTAAACTACTCCTTGCAAAACAATCTTACACTCTAAACTCGCTTTATAGGCCATAACTTCAATTATCTTTTCTAAAACCTCAGGATTAGTAATTAATTCTCTTTCTCTCTCATATCAGTCACTCGTTTCCACTGGCTCTTTCCCCTCAACCTACAAAAATGGTTAAGTCTTCTCCATTCTAGGATAATTCTTGCCCTCTGCTCTCTCGCCCTCCTTCCCATCATCCCCCACCATCAGTGAAGGTAGACCATGCTCGCTGTTTGACTTGCTCACCTTCCGTTCTCTCCCAGGTCGGGGCAGTCCAGGTTCTGCTGCCCCACTCTGCTGGAACTGCCCTCACAGGACCTTTCCGTACCTCGTGGCCTATTCTCAGTCTCAGCCCTGCCTGACCTTCCTGCAGTACTTGGCACTGTGAACCACTTTATTGTTGGCTCATTTTCTGTGATAGCAGTCTGTCCTTCCTTCTGTCTGAC
>VMDR010015645.1:0-22060 GCA_007922815.1 Macrotus californicus | reverse complement strand
TTTTTTTAACTGTTTTATGAATTTTCACAAATTTATCGGCTTAAATTAACACCCATTTACTAGCTTCTGTATGTCAGAAGTTCAGCACAGAGGGACTGGGTTCTCTGCTCAGGGATACAGGAAGGTAAAATCAAGGTCTCATTTGGGCTATGTTTTTTTTTTGTCTGGAAGCTCTGGGAAAGATTCCACTTTAAAGGCCATTCTTGGAAGAATTCATTTCTTTGTGGTTGGAGAACTGAGGTCCCCATTTTCTTGCTGGCTTCCTTGCTCACAGCACCTAGAAGCAGCCTGCATTCCCTGCCATGTGGCCCCCTCTCTCTTCAAGCCAGCAATTAGAATTTCTTATTGTTCAAATTCTCCTTGTACTTTGATTCTCCAACTCCTTTTCTTTTTAAAAAAAGTATATTTTATTGATTGTGCTATTATAGTAGTCCTATTTTTTCTCCCCTTTATTCCCCTCTGCCTTGTACTCTCCCCTCCCACCATCATTCCTCCACCTTAGTTCATGTCCATGGGTTGTACATATAAGTTCTTTGGCTTATCCATTTCCCATACTATTCTTAACCTCCCCCAGTCTATTTGTACCTACAATTTATGCTATTCCCTGTTCCTTTTTCCCTATTCTCCCCTCTCCCCCTTCCTGCTGATTACCCTCCATGTGATCTCTATTTCTGTGAATCTATTCCTGTCCTGGTTGTTTGCTTAGTTCATTTTTGTTTTTTTTTAGGTTTGGTTGTTGATAGTTGTGAGTTTGTTTTCACTTTACTGTTCATATTTCTTATCTTCTCCTCTTTCTTAAATAAGTCCCTTTAACATTTCATATAATAAGGGCTTGGTGATGATGAACTCCTTGAACTTGACCTTATCTGGGAAGTACTTTATCTGCCCTTCCATTCTAAATGATAGCTTGGCTGGATAGAGTAATCTTGGATGTAGGTCCTTGGCTTTCATGACTTCAAATACTTCTTTCTAGCCCCTTCTTGCCTGCAAGGTTTCTTTTGAGAAATCAGCTGACAGTCTTATGGGAAGTCCTCTGTAGGTAACTGTCTCCTTTTCTCTTGCTGCTTTTAAGATTCTCTCCTTATCTTTATTCCCAGGTAATGTAATTATGATGTGCCTTGGTGTGTGCCTCCTTGAGTCCAACTTCTTTGGGACTCTCTGAGCTTCCTGGACTCCCTGGAAGTCTATTTCCTTTGCCAGATTAGGGAAGTTCTCCTTCATTATGTTTTCAAATAAGTTTTCAATTTCTTGCTCTTGCTCTTCTCCTTCTGGCACCCCTATGACTGGAATGTTTAAAGTTGGAATGTTTAAAGTTGTCCCGGAGGTTCCTAAGCCTATCCTCATTTTTTGAATTCTTGTTTCTTCATTCTGTTCTGGTTGAATGTTTATTTCTTCCTTCTGCTCCAAATCATTGATTTGAGTCCCAGTTTCCTTCCGTTCACTGTTCTTTCCCTGTACATTTTCCTTTATTTCACTTTGCATAGCTTTCACATTTTGCAACCATACTCAACCATTTTTGTGAGCATCCTGATTACCAGTGTTTTGAACCCTGTATCTGATAGGTTGGCTATCTCTTCACCACTTAGTTGTACTTTTTCTGGAGCTTTGATCTGTTCTTTCATTTGACCATATTTCTTTGTCTCGGCTTGCCTGTTATGTGTTAAGGGGCAGAGCCTTTGGTATTCACCAGGACGTGGCAACCCTTGTTGCTGTATGTGGGGGAGGGGTCCAAGAAGGAACAATGCTGCTTGCTCAGCTCTTGGTGGGCTTACAGTCACTTCCTCCGCTACCCACAAGCAAATTGGGCCCTTCTGGTGCTGATTCCTGGGTGGGTGGTTTGTGTATGTTCTAGGACCCTGTTGGTCTCTCCAATGAACTCTCCTGGGAGGCTGGAAGTTTCTCCTGCCACCTCAACCCCCACAGGTTTTTTCAGTCAGAGGTTTTGAGGCTTTATTTCTCCCTGCTGGAACCCTGGGTGGCGCTGTCTCTCTCACTCCCCAGTTGTTCCTCCCAGTTTATCTGCACACAAATGTGGGACTGCCTGCTCCACCAGCCACTGCCTCACCTGCCCCGGTCTGCCAGCTGCTGCCTTGTCGTGAGTCCTCTCTACCCTGGCTGCCCATTTCTGCTCCTCCTACTGGTCTGGGTGAATGTTTCTTTTTTAACTCCTTGGTTGTTAAACTTCCATACAGTTTGATTTTCTGGCAGTTCTGGTTATTTTTGTTTTTAAATTTGTTGTTGTCATTCTTTTTGGTTGTACAAGGAGGCAAAGTGTATCTACCTACACCTCCTCTTGGCTGGAAGTCCTGATTCTCCAACTTCTTTTCTGATGGAGAAAACTTTCTGCTTTTAAAGGGTCCTTGTTATTAGGTCAGACCCACCCAAATAATCTTTTTATCTTACTGTCTGTCTGCTGATTTGGGACCTTAATTCCCTTTGCAAAAACTTTTCACAGCAGTACTTAGATTGATGTTTGATTGAATAACTCAGAGAAGGTGTGTATACCACGGGCCAGGAGTCTTGGGGTCCATTTTGTAATTTTGCCTACCCCACCTGCATAAGGGAGATTAAAGTCCTTTAAGATGGATAAAATGAGGCTATAAAGAGATAGGATGCAGGAAGTATTATAAAAACCACAGAAGAGGGATAAACCAGATGTTACAGGGGTTTAAAAGAGGAAGGAACCACTTTTGCTTGGGAAAATCTAGAATGGTTTTATGGAAAGGACCTTTAAGGGTAGGCAGTATTTTTATATATGGAGATTATCTCCAGGCAGAGATAACAGTGCAAACAATTCACAGATGGGAACATGAAGCATGTTGGGAAAATGGTCGGCAATACTATATTGATAGAGCATGACATATGGACCTGTCCAGAAAAAGTCCAACCATTGTTAATACAACGAGAACAGTTTATGCAATATCAGTGTAACTTGGCAGCCAAGGGGAGTGGACTGGAACACACCTGCATGAACAATGATGACTTCACTGTGCTACTCAGTGGGGGTGGTAGTAGCCATGGAGTGAGCATGTGTCCTATGTGTCCATGGCATTCCAAATGATTGAGTAAGTAGAGCAATGATTCTGCATCAAACTTTGCTTTAAGCTTGAACATTCCTTCATGGAAGCTATTTGGATGATTCAGAAAACCTCAGATGTGGGCAACTAGTAATTGGCAGCTTCATCACAACAACATTTCTGCTCATGCATCACTCCTGTGCAGAGTTTTTTGGCAAAACATCAAATCACCCAGGTGACTCAGCCCCTCTATTGCCCAGATTTGGAGCCCTGCAATTTTTGGCTTTTCTCTAAACTATAGTCACTTTTGAAAGGGAAGAGATTGCAGATGATCGATGAGAATTAGGAAAATATGATGGGGTAGCTGATGGTGAATGGGAGTACTGTGTGAGGTCCCAAGGTACCTACTTTGAAGGGGACTGAGTCATCACTGTCCTATGTACAATGTTTCTTGTATCTTGTATCTTCTTCAGTAAATGTCTCTATTTTTCATATTGCATGGCTAGATACTTTCTTGTACATTTGGCAGGAGAAATAAAATTATGAGTTACCTTCTTTTTGGAGAGGACTTTGAATGCCAGGCAGATTAATTAGCCTCTAAATTAATGGGCCATCACAAAAAGTTACTGAGTATGGGAGATATGTGATGGGAGATACGCTTCAGAAAGATTGATAGTAGAATAGGGAAAAGTTGGAATTGGTGGGTAGGTGTCCAGTAAAGGTCTCTACCAATAGCCTAGAAGTAATGAGGACCTCTTCTATCAAAGAAAGTAAGAACGGCAGGAAGAAAGTGGATGAACGTGGTGATAGAGTCTGTGAACTGGAAAACAGATTGGAAATATGGAAGGAAAGGAATGGGAAATTGACTCCACTTTGAGCCAGCTCTCATAAACAGAGACAGGAACACCAGAAGGATTTGCTTTGGAAAGTAAATGCATTGAGATAGGTTGTGCATGGCACAATTCAGATGGGATCATTGCTGAAAGTATTTTTGGACCTCAGCAATAGAATGAGGCCTCAGGGAAGAGGGAGCCAAGACCATATAGTGGCATGGAGCTAATTGGGCTCTCAGACTGCCCTGAACAGGCCAAATATGGAATTAAAATGACTCCTGCCATGGCAGTGGAAGTATACTGAACACCTGGTAGTAGAGATGCTCTGGGTCTCAAACAATCATTTTGAAGGGTTTAGTGACCATACCCATGGGTTAAATAAAAGGGGGTAGTAAAAATTAGTTAGGATACAGGGGATCTAGTCACCTCTTGGAAAACTGGTGCACTACACAAAAACTATGCACATAAGTTGTTCAGCCATGTAGATGACATGAGTTAGGCAAGGCTTAAGTCTGGCAATCCCCAGTTCCCAAGGTCTCACAGTAGACACACTGGAAATAGAGCAAAGATCAATTCTGTGGGCTAGGCTGTGTCGATGCGGTGATATATATTAGCCACCTTGGAAATGAAAGGCACAGCCTGTGAGGTGAAGAGACTGCTACCATGTTTATAATCAAAAGGGATAGACAAACTAAGGCCATTATTTAATACACTGACTTTCAGAGGTCAGTCAGTCAGTGAAAACTTTTCTGGGAGGCAGGTGGGGTGGCGGATCTGTCCCTTAGAAAAGTAGTGATTCTATATTCCATAGAACTTGGGGGGAGGGCAGGAATTAAATTTTAGATAGATAAGAAGAGTGTTGAGGAAATGGGTATGCACTACTCTTCACTGAAGTTTTAGTGGAGAAAGTAGAGATGTGTTCATGAAAGGGCAGGTTTGCTGGATTGTTTGCTTATGTTAAAGAGTGTGGTGGCCCCAGTGCTTGTTTGTAGGTACAAAAAGGATCCAGGGGAAGCACCAAAGGTGAGAATTGAGGAGCCGTCAGATGGTGTGAGGCCCTGGTGGAGAGAAATAAAGTAACGAGACAGGGAGCAGCAATTAAGTTAGTGTGACCCTCCTCCCTGGTGGGGGGAAGGCTTAGTTTCTTCATAAAATATGTAGAACATATCACCCTTGATCAGTGATGGTGTCCGTCTAAAAATAGTTAATGTCTCCTTCATAAACCTTTTTTGGAAAATACTTATGTGGCGGGTTGGTTCTAACTCTGTCGTACCTGTGCTTCATGTTAGGGCTTAGGTTTCCAAACTTTCTGTTTTCTGCTGACCAGCCCTTGTCTTCAGGAGGTTGGACCATGAGGGCAGAAATGTCCTTAGAATTCCTCCTTACACCTTCTTGATTACCTGCCAAGGCAACGAGCCCTGACATCAAGCCAGGGAGATCAGAATCCCAAATGGTCAGTGTTAGCAATGGCCAGGCGGGAAGGAGAAGTGCCAGCTGGAAGGTGAAGTGGCAGGTCAGCTGCCCAGGGAGACACAGAGCTGGGGAATGGAGCTGGTTTGGGAGGAGTGGATGAATCTGGAGGGAAGTACCGGGAACAAAGCCAGGGCATGCCTGAAATTTGAATTCCTTTAAGACAATCAAGCAAATGCAGGACTTTATTCATCAGTAAAGACTTTTCTTTTTCTCTCGTAGCATGAGATGTTCCTACCTGGTTGCAGAAAGTCTTAAAATGGCAGGCTTTTTGAACATTCTCCAAGGCCTTTCATGCTGCAGTTTCTCTTTCCCTTTCTTTATGGGCATCTTTGCTGATCAACCAAAAATACCCCTTTTACCTCAACTTTTTCACACAGCTTCCGTTTTTGTTTGAAATACTTTTCTGGCACCATCTTCCAAAAGGCTCCCTTTAGGTCATGAGTTTCTGAAATCCCGCCTCTTCCAGGCAAGTGCATGGGTGAAATTATGAAACTTCCTTCAACTTCCTCCTGCAATTTAAACAAGAGATCATGACCTCCCTTCTATCCTGCACCCTCCAACAGGCATTTCACCTTTTCTTGTACAGGATATTAAAGAGCCTTTGTAAATATAACTTTTAAAAAACCTGTGTCAATTCTACCCTGTCCTCATTAAAGGGTAATTTTAAATTCTAAGTACTTGGAGCACATTTAAATGTCTTGATTTCAGATGAACCCAGTACGATGTAATATTTTATTCATTTTATTTAACATATATTTCTTGAGTGCTCACTACCTTCCCAGGGTGGTAGTCCTGGTGGTGGTGGTGGCGGTGGTGATGGGACTGTGTGTATGTAGGGGACGGAGGTCCGAGGAGAGGAAATGATGTTCCTAAAAACCGAGGCGTACCTGGCGGGGTTGCAGCAGGTCCAGCTATGTCTGATGAAAAGGAGCAAAGAGGTTATTTGAGGCCTTTGGAGTGTATTCCAAAGGCAGTGGGGAACCTGCATTAAAATGACTGTGAGCTCTGTGAAAACAGGGTCTGAATTGTTTCCAGTAACGTCCCACAGTCTCGAACACTTGGGAACTAATCAGTAAAAGTTCTTGCTGAACAAAATTATGTTTAATCCACGTGGAGTGAATGTAACACAGGGGCAGTATCATGTCTGCATTGTATTGTAGTGGGGAGAGTCTGGAATTAGAGGAGCTGACAGGCTGTAACTGGAAGAGACACCGGCGTTCGGGCTGCCTGTCACTACCAGACCCAATAAGCAATGACAGTGATTGAATCGTTATGGGCGCTTTATTCAGATGGCAACGATCAGAGAAGATGGTGGGTTCATACCCTAACAGACCATCTTGTCTTTTTTTTTTTTCCAGGCCAAGGTTTTTATAGCAGGGAACAAACAAGGTGTGGTGAGGGGTTTTGAGATTCAGGGAGGATCAGGTAGAAGAAACTGCAACACTCCTGTCCTGGGCAGTTGCTGTTCCCAGGGGCAGGTGGTGGTTTGCCCCTCCCTGAAACACAAAGGCCTGGGTGCCTCCACTTGTCCCCTGTGGTCATCTTTAGCAGTGCCCCAGAAGGTTGACTATTTACCCAGGAGCCAGGGTGGGCCTTACCTGTAGTTTCTGAAACAAAAGCTTTAACATATACATTACTTGCTAGGCTTATAACTATTTACCTTAAACTAAAATTTTCCAACTCTTGAGTCCCCTATCAAGGCCACGATGTGCATTCATTCCGATAACAGATGGTAGAGATCATAGGGTTATAGGTAACTTATTTTTTGTTTATCTTCAAATTTCTGATTATTTTGTGGGGTTTTTAAAATGAGCATGAATTATATGTATCATTTAAAAAATCTCATAGAACTTGTTATGAAAGGAAATTGAAAACACCAAATAACAGGACTTTGGGGTGCTGGTAAAAAGAAGAGGACAGAGTGGAGACACATTTGAAAAATACTGGACTTGATGGAGACAGTACCTCCTGCCACTGTATGGGTACATTTCATGTACCTTAAGATTTATTGAGTTGCATTTTGATTGCTGAGTTTTTTTGAGGTCATAAGGTAAACCCTGGCCTCTGTCAGTGTAGTGGGTTGGAGTGGTCTCCCTAACAGACATCTGGGAAATTGGGGTTCTCATGTAAGGAAATGAACTTCATAGGAAGGGCCTCGACCAGGCTAGAAGGAGACTAGTCTCTCTCTGTTTTCATCCTTTCAGGCCAACCCTTTGTGGGAGGTGACAGTACTGGAGCTTTTGGTATACTCTTAAGGGACCAGGAAAGACTACCTACTACTGGCAGCAATTTGGGAGCTAAGCAAACACCATCCACCCCTCGAGGGCTACACACTAAAATGACTGAGTTGTATTTCATCCATTAGACAATCTAGTTGCTTGTTATTCTCTGCTTCTATTTCCTTTCTATTATCCTTGCTTAATGGAGTCTTGTTTTCACTTTGTCTGAGCTAGGCTTTAGGGAATTGAAGAGAAAGTTGTGTTTCCATGTTGGGCTAAAACATACAATGGGGTCCCCTCTGCAAAGCCTTGGTAACAGTGATTAGCGTAAGTTCTCCAGGGGAAGGTGAATCTCAGGGTATGGGTGGGAGACTTGTGAGTTCCAGACATCCCTCCCTAGTGGTGATTCTCTTTGTTGCTGTGAAAAATTGTGATCTGATCTTTTTAAAGGCCTCTGCATAAGTTTAAGTCTGAGGGTAAAACCAGGGAGAAAAGATTTGAGGATGACTTGACGTTCCTGTTTGCCAAGTGAGATGGCAGTGCCATGGACCAAGAATGAGGGACTCCTGAAGGACAGGTTTTATGGGGAATGATTGTGCTTGACTTTGGACGTGTGAGGGTGAGGTGTCTTTGGTCTGTCGGTATGCAGGAGGCAGCTAGACTTGAGATTGGTGTGAAAAAAGACAGAGTCCAGAGGTAGAGCTCAAGAAGGCATATCCAAATAAGGGTTGATAATACCAGCTATGCTACCTCACAGCATTGTCATAGGAATGAAATCAATCACCACAAGGCTATGGATTGATTCTGGAAGTAGAGTGGAAAAATGCATGCAAAAATACCATGATATATGTCACTAGTATTGGAAATAATAACCAGTCACTCTGTGTATTCTGCTGTCACCTTCACCTTCCTGAAATGTATTATTTCTCTTTCTGTTCTTAGAAGCACTTTTAATTATGTTATTGTCAGACTTAAAACAAAGATTTATTTGGAGAACTTCTTTGTCTTTTAGTGAGGAATTTTTAGGTTTTTTTCCTGGGATAGTTGCATGTAAGATGTAATGATTAAAAATTAAATATAGTGTGGTGTCAATCTGACTAATGTCTGTTCAGTCTTTTAAAAAAATGATTGTTCCTTAAAGTCTGGTAAGTTTTGGTTTTATTCAGATAGGACTGAGAAAACTATTCACATTTGTGGTGGGAGGAAGGAAATAATTTCCTTTTAAACGCCACAAAAATCTCTGAATATTTCTAATACTATAAGGCTTTTTTCCCACCCAGTTTATCTGGAGAAACTTGATTTGCATATGTTTGAATCTATTTGCATATGCAATTCAAGTGACTCCCAACTCTCAGTATATAAGATGAAGCAAATTAACTCTTTGTTTTAGTCCGCTGTGATTCTCATCCCACACTATGTGGCAGATTTGAACATTTTAAGCACCTTTTAAACTGCAGAAGAATTTAGGAAGTACATAGGTGGTCATTCAGGGTACCATCTTGGCCTCTGGGCTAAGCATAGGAAGCCATCAAAGGTCAGGGAGAACGTCAGTATGGGCAAATGTAACCCCTTCCTGTAGACTTACAGGGCACCCCTAGATGAACAAGGGGGATCCCAGATGAAGGTTTCCAGAGAATTCTGTTGGTAACCAGTGACTTAGAGCTACCAGAGGCAATGTTTATCTTGGGTTCCCTGCACCTCCATTATTGCTCCCTCATGTTATACCCCTGCCTTCCTTTCAAGGACCCTAAGATGTATCTTAATTTTATCCAAATCCATATTATAAAAGGAATGCATATCTTCATTTTATTACATGTTCACAAGATACATTTTGGAACAGAAAAAATCTCCCCATGTGTGTTTTCTTTTTTTTTTTGATAGCTTTAAGAAAATAAAATATTAGAGGAGGCTTTAGTTTCTTTGGAAAATCAGTAAATATCGTTTTTCTCCCCCTCAGGGTAAACAACTGATGCTTTGGCTTTTTGGGCCAAACTCTAAGACTGCATTACCCAACACAGTAGCCCTCAGCACACGGGGCCATCGGGCACATGAAATGTGGCTGCGTTAAGCCACGCTGTCAATGTAAGATGCACACCCGCTTTGAAGGCTCCCTATGAGAGAAAGAACCTAAAATTTCTCGTTAATAATGGAGAAATCGATTAGATATTGAAATGGTAAAATTTTCGATACTAGGTTAAGTAAAATCGATTATTAAAACTAATTTTCTGTTTCTTCTTACTGTTTTTTAAATGTGGCTACTGGGAAGGTTAAAATGGCACATGTGACTCATATTTACATTTCACACAACATTTCTATTGGGTAGTGCTGCTCCAAGAGGTATTTTTTACTCTTAATCCTGAAGGGAAACCTGGAGTTAAAGCTCAGAGTATCAGGACTTTGGGAAGGATTGCTATCCATTACTGATGCTGTAGGTTATTACTATTTATAATTTGAATATCAAATGTCTAAAAATCACTTAACGTGGGTCTTTTAAATCATTTTCAAGGTAATGTTGGCCTTACCTTTCTTTCTGTCTTGCCTGTGTTTCTACTATGATTCAAAGCAGAGATCCGAGAAAGCAGGTGTGCTCAGGTTCAGGCCTAGGTCTGTAGATTTTAGCTGAAACATGATTTTTCCTGATGACTAGTAAAAGCTAACTAGGTTTTGTCCTTTACTCACTTGGAATTTTATCTCCTGGAAATCTTGCTACACTATTTAACCCACTTCTAGTTGGCAAATATCTACTGCCATGTTAGGTTATGCTTTTTTTGTTTAAATTAACTCTTAAATAATATAGCACAACAGATACAGGAGAACGGGTTGGGGGAAGAAAAAGTTTTCCCCCTTTTTTTTTTTTACTACAAGACTGATTTTATTATATTACCAGGGAAATAAGTTAGATTGCTCTGGCAGTCTCAATAAATCACACATGAAGTCATCTTTTTTTTCCCCCTAAATTAAATTTTTATTTAAATAAAAGTGTTATGTTTGTATTTGAGCTGACAGCTAAATCTGATAATTAGAGTGCATGAAGTTGGCTTTGATTGGCATTGTAATTGGATTGTCATTGGGCTGAGAACCTATTATCTTTGGATCATGCCCCATGAAATCTGTTGAAGAAACTTTGCTGCCAGTCATTCGAGCCACCATCTTGGCTTACAAATTAGGTTTGAAAGGCTCCTTACCACTGGGAATGTAATTTAAACCACTGCAATTGCACTCCCATTAATTAAAATTATATTAAAATTATGGTTCATTTTCTAAATATTTTTTTTGTATTTTATTAGACATACTTATTACTAAATGCTTAACAAATTACATAGCAGTGCTTAGTGAAATTATGTTTCAGAGATAATCTGTCTCTTCAGCACGTGCTACTCAGTATCCGTGGAATTACTCAGTGTTTAATCATTAAAAGATATAGTATTTATGTTTTTTGTTACAAGTTTCAGAAAGAAGCATTTCCATTATTTCAACATAAAATGCAGGACCCTCAATGTCTACTGTAAATTAAGATCAGTTCTGCTGATAATGAAATATGTAGCTTTGCTATAAAGAGATGTCGTCTGTTATGGTCACAGTCCTTCCTGCCTTAATTTTTTTCTTTTCTAAAACAATAGGAGCCTATAAAAGAGAGAAGACTTTTTTTTTTGATGGAAGATTAAGAGAGAGAAAAAAAAGCACACACATGCCAAAATCTATGCTGCTCTTTATTTCGGTTATTGTCTGCTGAAAGCAGATCAGACCTGATTAAGACAGAAAAGGAGCTTGTGAGGGCTGAGAATGAGAATGAGGTGGGAGCTGGAAGAGTGAGGCTGGTCCCTCCTGGCTGGTGGAGAAAGGGGATGCGTGTGTCAGGCCCACAGTGCATCTTTCCTTGCCACTGTCCCTCTCTCTAGCCGCAGAATATCAGGTGCTCATGGGCAGGTGCCACATCAAGTATGTAGATGTGAAGAAAACTCAGAGGCACACTTTCTGACCCACAGAAAAAAGCACAGGTTCTTATGTTTGCTTTTCTTGTTCTATTTCTTTTCTTTTTCCTTTTCTTTTCTTCTCCTTCTCTTTCTTCTTCATCTTCTTCTTCGTGATAGATGTTGTGATTGTTTAGGAATATCTCTCTATCCCTCAATTTCTTGCCTACAGATAAGTTTGGGGTGATAGGCAACTTGGACAAAAACTTCAGTGGGATTTAAAAGTATAAAACAAAGTTTTCAAACTTGTCCTAATTTTATTTAGATTGTATTAAATACTCTTCCCAGCCCTCCTGTGGATACTTTCTCAACTATATTTTTACATGATACCTGTTTCCATCATTGTTTCTGTTTCTAATTCAGTGTTTTACTCTGTATTTGACATACTAAATGCTCAATAAATATTAAATTGAATTGAATTAGAAGTGTACTTTCTAAAGATTCTGTAGCTAGAGCCACATCCTAAGTGGTCTAAGTACATCCCCTGTGGGTGATCAGGTACAGTTGATAAAGGAATCCCAAAACTTATTTTATTTACTCTACCATATGGTGTTTTAGGCTGAATACCGCTACCTGTTTTCCTAATCTCCTTTTCTTCATAGAAGAAGACACCAAGGGTCAAAGAACAGAGTTCAAGGCCACATGGTTCCTGAATAAGTAGCAAAGCTGGGACTAGACCTCACAACTTCTGTCTACAAGCTCAGGGCCCTTTCCATTCTCCCACGCTGCCTTCTGTAATAAAGGGCTATGATTGCAAGTGAGGGAGAATGTGGGGAGGCAGGCTCTCACTTCTACTCTCACTGTAGGACAGGAAGTTGGAAGACAAGTGGCACTATGAATAAAAATCCTCAAGAATGTTTGGGGCCTATGACCCTTTGATTTCCTTTCTAGGAATATGAACTAAAGAAGTAATCATATGATGAGTTATTCAATTACAGCCAACTTTTATTGGCTGCTCAAAATGAGCCGGGCACAGTGCTCAGTACTTTACATATATTTTCTCGCTTAAGGCCCAGAACAGTCTGATGAGCTACGTTCTTACAATTACTCTCCCCTGAAACAGATGGCGAAACGAGGCATGGGAGGATTTTATAAAATCCAAGTGTCCAAGTGTCCAAGTTACACGGCTATTTAGGATTAGGACCCTCGTCTGAACCTAGAGCTCTTTCTCGCCACTAAGGTGCTCACTGCTCTGTCCCTGAAGTGATGCTTAATGCAGAGAAGGCTTGGAATCAATCTTAAAAGCTTGGCAATGGGGAATTTGTTTAGCAAATTTTTCTTACAAACTCTACAAATGATGCTGTAGATGTCTATAAAGGATATCAAAAGATGATTATGATAAAATTGTAATCTATAAAATATTGTTATTCCATTTTGTAAGCATATGTCCATGGAAAAATATCTAGTGGGATTATAGCTCATTTTTTTTGTTCTTCATATGTATTTTCTATTTTTTTTCTTATAATGAACATACCTAATTGTGTAATTTTTTAAAAGCTAAAGTACATAATTGGGGAGTAGTTTAGAACTTTTGAAGCGTTCAAGTAGAATTAACAAATTTTCAAGAGATTTTTTTCCCAAGGGGAAGAAAAATGAGCGTTCCTTCTAAAGAGTTATTTTCTCCTCTTGCTCCTGGGCAGGGCCCTTTGGATTTCCTCCTCACTGGCCCTGGCACAGGGCTTTGAGCTCAACAGGGCCTCAGGGAGGAAGAGTAGGCTCCCTGAGGGGCTGGGCTTGGAGAGTTACTGTTGCCCATACAGTGGAACTTGTATGGGAGTCACATTATTTTTTTAAGATGTGAATGTGGCCTTTCAAAAGGAAATATGACAGCCAAATTTTGGGCAGAGCTCAAGCAACTTGAGGAGCAGAAGGAATAACAGAAAGGAAGCTAAGGGGCTAAGCTCAGAGAACAAAGACACCCTCCTCCTGGGGGGGTGGAGAGTCCCTTGTTGTCCGCATCTGGCCCACTCATGGGTAAACTGTATGTCAATGCAAAAGGCCCAGCTGAGGGGCCAGAAGAACAGGACTAAGGGATGACTAAACTTTCTGGACTGGAATCAACCTTGTGTAGGCTCTTCTTTGGGACATGCCTCAAATACCCATGTAGATGTTGTGGTCAAATGTCCACCACCAAATTGGGTATTTTTGGGTGTCTAAGCATTGACTTAGGATCTATTCAGGCTCTCAGATACTTTGTGTGCTAAGGGTGGGGAAGGGGGTGAGCAAAGGGACACCAGGCCCTCTACAATTCTATTCATAGATTTGAGATTTGAGATGTTCAATTAAATTCTATTTGAAAAAAAAATTGTTTCAGAGCTAAAACATCATCTATAAAAGTTGAGAGTGTTTGGGGAATGGGGCACATGACATGTAAGTTTCCTTGTGTGGTGGAAAAAGTGTGCTTCCCCCAGAATGCAAGCCACAGGGAGACAGCTAGGTGTGGGAAAGGCCGAAGTGTTGGATACTGGAAGAAAGGGCAAAGGAGTGGACAAAAGAAACACCAAATTTTTGCATTTTTTTACCTCAACTGGCTATGTATTTGCAATTGAGAAGTGTCTAGAATTTAGGCCAGGTAATTTATTGGCCAAATAGATTCTAAAGTTTTGAAGAATTAAATTTTCCCAGGGTATATCAGTCATTTTTTAAAATCCTCACCTGAGGATATGTTTATTTATTTTAGAGAGAAAGGAAGGGAGAAAGAGAGAGAGAGAAACATCAATTAGTTGCTTCACATACGGGTTTCAACTGGGGATCGAACCTGCAACCTTTCGGCATGTGGGATGTTGCTCTAACCAACTGACCAGCTGAGCAGCTGGCCAGAGTAGGACTACCAGTCATTTTAAACTAATTGTTGTTGTAGTATAATGACCATGGAAATATATTTATATAATCACCACAAATTCCAGTGTATGTGTGCATGTGTGTATGTATGTACTTTTTTGGAATTTCTAGGTTGTAGGTGTGACTTTTCAGTTTTGCTCTTTTTACTCTGAAAGAGGATGAGTTCAACTTCCCGGTAAAATTCGACAATTCTATTGTGCTATTGTTGTGCTGTGTAACAAGAGGCAGTTTAGCATAAAAGTTCAGAGGTTGAGCTCTGGAGCCAGACCCTCTGAATCTGAATCCTGTTCTGCCACTTACCAGCTGTGTCGCCTTGGTTAAGTGTCATAAACTCCCTGTGCTTCCGTTTCCTCACCTATGAAATGGGGATGATGACAGTAGCTCACTGATGGGTTTTTGTTTTTATTTTTGAGGATAACTTGAATTGGAACTATGATGTGCTTAGAATTGTGCCTGGCACATAGGAAGTTCCCTAAATGTTAATTGTCACTGTTATTCTTGTTCTTCAACACTTACCAAATACCAAATACTGGGAGAGAGGAAAGAATGAAAAAGATGTGTTCCTCTTCTTCAAAAATCTTAGATTGCTATTTTTCTCTATTTTATCCATTGGATTAGGTCACAATATTGCTGTCGCCAGTATCTTTCTATCAGGATTTTTGAGTTTCAAAGTTGTATTATTGAAAAAAATATGGAGTTCTCCTTATGGATTTTTTATTCCCTAGGAGAGATAGTTACCTCCTTCCTAAGCAAGTCAAGACCTAGCAATTCACTGCCTCCAAGGTGAAGCAGCCCCTACCTAGATAACCACAATGGGATTCCGGTGAAATCCTTTGAGTAAAGGCCCTATGCTCCCCTCTTGGTAAATGAAATCATTGATCTGCTTTTAAAACTGACTTATCTAGGAGCTACCTATATCCACATTCCTATCGAGATCAGCGAGGATGCCCAGCTAATGTACATCCACGGTGTCTGCACACACTTGCAGAATCCCTCATACAGCTGGAACCTCACATTCAAATGTGAATGGTTTTCACAGAATTAACGTCCTCTTTCCTGAAACCAAGAAAGAAAATGGAATCTCTTGCATTTTTTTCTTTTCAATTCGTGTTAATATAGACATGAGCCTTTATTGGGAAAAGTAGAAAGCAATGTGTATGAAACTTGGATTATATCCAACTGAAGAAAAAAATGAGTTCAGATGCTTTCTGTATTGGTTTCGCTTCACGTGCAGATTGTGCTGTTTGGTGAGAGGAATAATTAGTCATTTACAGGTTCATTACATAGTATGGTTAAACCTGACCTTCTCTTCCCTTTGGCTGGCTGGTGAGGGACCTTTCTCAGTAGGTCCAGCTGGCTAATATGGCCCTTATATGCACAAACCTATGTAGTACAGTCTGTCTCTTCCAACTCTGATGCCACTCTCTTTGAGATCCCTATTTTACATATGGCAAGGAAGAGCCCACATGTCATTCATTTTTCAATTCTTTGTACAAGACTTCTAAATGGGCCATCCACCCTCCCACCTCCCACAACAAAAACGGCACATTGTTATTTAAAGCAAAAGCTTTATAGATTAGTTGTTGAATGTGATATTCATCTCATGAATAACTAATAACATAAAATAAAGAACAATGAAAATGCAAATTATCTGCACATATACCGTGGCAGTTAGCAGTACGAATAGCCCTCCTGAGTTCGTGCGAGGTAGGCAAAAGCCAGTCAAATTTCTGATCATACCTAGTCCTTTGAGTTGCTGAGACAATATCAGAATTCATCTCTTTTATGACTCATTATTGAGGCATGAAAAAAAGAGATTAAAATCTGGTAGAATTTCAGTTTTTTCGTTAGCATTATTAATAAGCAGGAATTGGCAGGAGCTAAACTGATTGGCACATACATCTGGGATAACAGAAATAAATAAAGTTTCAGAACGGGAGGAAGGCTTGCTCTAGAAGGGCTTTGGGTAGAAAACAGCATGTGTATGAGGGCAGCTTCAAATCTAACCAAACCTCAGCTAACTCTAAGTAGCACTTCTAGAATGGAAGGGAGGGACAGGTGGGTGTTTGTTTCCATGAGAGATAGGCCTCTCTTTTATTTGGGGAGAGAGTATGGAAAGGATGTAAGGAGGTGGAGAGTGAGTTTCCGCAGCTATGAAAAACCAGCCCAAGGAGGCTCATTGAGAGAGGTCTTATTGTTCTAAGTATCAGACTGATCCCACATACTGTTTTCTGGATTGGCTCTTAAGAAAATATTAATGGTAAAGAAAAGAATCTTTGGCCTTTGAAAGATTTATAGTAATACATAGAGCCAAATATTTATTTTATGTGTACACATTGAATTAGCCTTAATACTTGATAAAAACCTGATACCTACCAAAAGCACTGAAACTTTCTTTCCCTGGCTCACCTGCTGCTTTTATACAGTTCATGTGTACATCACATGCGCTGTGTTTATATGGGAGGTGTATTCTGAGTAAACTAACACAGAAAGGCTGGGGTTCATTTCCGTGACAGTCACACCAAAAGAGGACCAATGGCCTTGGATTTTAGTGGTAGTTTGCCCTGCATCGGTCTTGGTGAGCATCTGTCACAATGGTTATGCAATGGAATGTGAGTAATGGACATATGAACAACAAAGGATCTATCTTTTTATGGGATATTAAATTACATTCACTTATTTTCTTAAATTGGTATAAATGAAAACCAAAGACTCCAGAGAACTGTTCAAAAGCAACAGACCCCACAGATGGCTGACCCAGATAACTGATAGCCTGATGTTACATCCACGCTCTGTGTGGTGAGGTCTGGCAACCCTGAACCCCCTGGCTGCCTGCCACTAGCTGTCAGGCCATACTGTGCTTCCTGTGACCACTCCAAAGTTGTCATTAGCCTAAACGGAGGGCCTCTCCACCCTGTCCACCCTCAAACCAGGCTCTTGTATTTCCTTCTGAATCAACTCTTGAGAGAGTCGCTACATTCAAGAACTGGTCGCATTCATGAAACTTCCATCTTGACTTCTACACGGTTTGTATCAGCTCTCCTCACCCTTTGTACTCAGGTACCCTTAATGACTTGGGAGAGATCAACTCTTGGTGCACGCCAAGTCAGCGCACAGCAAGCAAGCCATTTCTAAACGGTCCCTTTTTTATTTCTGAAATGCAGGGAAAATTTGCATTGTACTCCCTAATGTGTCTGTGTTTTAATTTCTTAAAGCACTTAACTACCCCTGCTGCCATGACTGCTGAATTTTAGAGAATACGTGATGTTTAACTGTGGTCCCCGAACCAGCAGTATCGACATCATCTGGGAACGTGTTACAAATTTAGGTTCTCAGGCACCCACTTACTGAATTAGAATCTCTGGGGGTAGAGGATAGCTATCTGATTTTGAACAAGCTCTCTGGGTGATTCACATGTGCAGTCAGATTTGAGAGACATAAATCAAAATACTGTGCTTTGTGAACCCCGGGGCTTTGAGTGTTTTTGTTGTGGTTACTCTCAGGTATATCATTTCCAAATTGGAGAAGAGTATGATAGTTGATTGGAGCAGAGATTCTCCAGCTTTTAAAAAAGGTATGTTTACATGTGGGAATACGTACTTGGATGTGCCCAAAGTTCATTCAGTTGGCCACTCCGCTGTATTCTTACTGCGCAGATACTCTTGTTAGAGATGGAATGATGGACAGAACCATGGGGAGTTTAAGCTCCATTGGATGAGAGAGTCGATAGGCAAGTACGGTGTAGTGCCAAGTGTTAGTAAGTGCTGTGCGGAAAAAAACAGAGAACAAGGATTGAGGGTGTCTGGTTGGGATTGTTCTTTTAGACAGGGTGACCAGGAAATGCCTCTCTAGAGGAGGTTTTTGAGCTGAACGAAATAAGGGAATAGGCTATGAGACAGTCTGGGGGAAATTGTGTCTAGGCAGAATGTAGATGATACCATTAGCAGGTTCTCCAACTTAAAATATTTGAATCTAGACACTTGGAGTATTTCTTGTCTTCTCTACCTGGGGTGTAGACAGAAGATTGCTCTCTCTTTCCCAGGCCAACTTGGTGCTGAAGTTCCCTTCTATAGGAAAAGATGGTTGAACTCTTCTGGTTAATATTCTACCTGAGTGTGTTATCCCTGAGTGTGCCTCCTGGTCAAGGGGATAGGCACCTTGGAGTTCTGGCACCAGATATAATGCCACACCTTTCTCTCCCATCTCCCTGAACAAACACTTGGAATGCAATTGATGGGTTTTCTACTTCATGGATAACCTCGAAGCTACCCGCACTTATGTATGCAGTCAAGACAATCACTCCCAAACATTTGTTCTTCACCAATAGCAGAACATGTTACTTTCGACTTTACCTTGCAAATGTTCTAGGCACAGCGCTGGTCCAGAAAAGGTGACAAATCCTGAGCTGCAAAGTACCATGATGGAGGTCAAGGTGATAGATTCGTTCCCTATTTGTGGCAGTTACTATTCTCCCAGGGACTCCAATTCCTCTGGAGTGAGGCTTTTTAAGTAAAAAGAGGGGGTATGGGGCACAGAAGTACAAACCATTCCGACCAAGGGAAAAGCATGCCAAGCAAACGAATGGTTGACAGCAGATGATGATGGAAATCATACAATCTGTTTGTTGTGAGATATGAAGGAGTCTGTGATTGAGATCAGAGAAGAAAAATTATTGCTCTTTCCTCAATCTACAACTTTTTTTTTTCTTGTTTTGGATGAAAGTGTTCAAGGGAAACACTATTCAAAAGTAATTTACTATCCTGAAGAATCACTAAAGGATTTTCCTCTTTGTCCTATTGGGAATGCACAGGGGAATTCACAGGAGGGATTCACAGAGCAACAGTGGTGGTGGGATCCCCGGGATCTACCTGCCTTTGAAGGTGAACAGAGGAATGTCCATCAATCCATGAGACCTACTGTGTTACCAAAGCTGAAAGGCAGCTGTAAGTGCATTCTCATAATTCCCACAGGAACTTCTAATGATTTCCATAAAAAGAGCAAAGAGGGAGTCACAAGTGTACTCTATTTCCACTTCAGACAGAACAAGCATTTCTCACCAAGATCTGTGGCCTGATTCACTTTCTTCTCTCTCCTTTTTTCATTCATGTGCTTCCCTTCACCCTGCTTTACTTTCCCTGCCTTTTGTTTCTCTGATTTATCACTGGCTCCATTATCCTCCCATCCTTTGATGCAATATGAAGTTTGAAGCCTCCAACAGTGCTTTCAAAGAAAGCATGTAACTGCCACTTTGGAATGTCTTCGGAGCAGTGTGAATAAATGTGCTGAGAAGGAGTAGATGGTTCCCTGGTAATTCTTGTAGACAGACTGCAATCCAATTCTGGATCTGTAGTCAAGCCATCTACAGAGATAAACATCACAAGCAAATTTGTATTGATGGGGGAAATTGTCCTTTGCCCTTAACCCAACATTGAATTTGAAAAATTTCCAAGCTTTATTACATGTAGAATTGGTTTTTAATGCTTTGAGGTGTGTGTAGGTGAATGGGAATGGAGCTGATAAATGTAGTTACATTCTTGCATCCACCGGTGACCCAATTTTCTACACAGTCATTTTGCATGTAGAAAGAAGAATCATGGTGGGGAATAGAATAGTTTCTGTCACGAAAATGTATGAAATAATCAGGCAAGACTCAAAATTTGGGAGAAATCTGAGGCCAAGTAAGATTCTGTCAAAGAGACTTTAAATACTATCTCTAATTTTTCTATATCTTGGTAATAAGAACATAACACTTTTCAATCAAAAATGATTTTCCTTGTTGATGGGAGTCTGGGGGCCAGGGATGCAAAAGTGCTCTGGTTTGTCCCCAGATGAAATTCAGCCGAGAGATTCAGGTGGGGTGCATCCGAAGGGGCGTGAGAAAGCAGAGGCATGGAAATCTCTCATTGCACCAGCAACTGACTTTTTCACATACACCGACATAGAAAATGTCCATTCTTCCCCACCCCATCCTGCACACTGGTGGGATTTAAGAAATTCCTGCTCCACTTTCTACACAGACCTGGTGTAGTTCATGCTGGTGCCCAGTTGGACACAAGGGGGCACCGAAGTGCCACAGATTTTGCCCTGGGACCTTTCTTTACATGCAAATTCCCATCCACTGAGAAGGCCAGGAAATGCGGGCCTTCAGGAGCATTCTTCCCAAGCTGACTTGGCAGAGGCATCGCCATGGTGGTTGGGATCATGAAACATTGCCCACAGGTTGTGCTTTCCCAAGCGTCCATCTTGGTGCCGGTTTGAAAGTACTCCACCACGGTGGCTGAAACACTGTTTTAAACTTTCCCTTTTTTTCCCCCTTTAACTAATTCAACACTTGTAGGGTGTTTTTGTTTTTGAGAAAGTGCACAAAAAATTCATTTGAGAGGAAATTCTCTTGATTTAAAAAACGATAGTTGCTTTTTAATGATACATGTCAAGTATTGGTGTCCTGAATATATTCTTAACAAGGAAATTATTTTCCTCGTTTCCTATTATTTTTGAATCCATCTTTTTTGCCAAAGGAGACAGTCATTTGTTGATTTACTTCCTGTGCTTTGTCTCTCTTCTTTACCCGAAAAGTGAAGAATTGGCAGGGTTCTTGCCACAACGTGAAGAACCATGGGATAATTCATGGGGCAACAATGAAGTATATGTGAGTTTCTCTCACTTAAAAGAAGATGGGGAATTTGACTATTGATTTCAGATTTTCTCTCTCTGGGCAGGAGAGCTTGCATTTTATTAAATGCAGTCAATTTGTGGTAAAATATTCTTTTTACTTTTCAAGATAGATTGCTGATAGACTGTAGAATGGTGGGAAAATAAGGCTGTACCTGCTGAGTGCTGAAGAGAAGCATTTATTTGCTTTATTGATTTGGTCCATTTTTGTGAGATGTTTTCTAAGTATTTTTCATTTGGCTACAGAATCACAAACTTTCCTAAGCTGCTGAACTGCCCCCATGTCCTGGAGAATAGCTCCAAAAGGAGAGCTTGGAATTTGGAAATGGTTCTTTGTTGGAGAAACCTTTTGTGGAGGTTCTATCCCTTAGATAGAGACAGGGGTCACTGCAACCCTGTGCTGTTCGGTGATCGTGGTTGGTTACGTTCTCTTACAGTTCGGGAGTATGAGTGACAGCAAGGTGCTGGCTGCCAAACTAGGACCCCCAGCTCACCATTAAGTAAGAAAAAAGGCAGGTGGACCGTGGTACTGACATCAGCACAGAGGATATCAAGCTTTTGCGGGACTTCTTTACTTTCTATCATAGAGTAAAAGCTTCTTCTCTAAAAACAAAGTGATACTACTATTTCTGGTAGAAAAATTATTCATTTGTTTAAAAAGATACTCTCCTTGAAGGCTATTCAGTTATGATAAGCAAGAAGAATGCCTAACCCGTAGTGTCAGGTGGAAAAGCGTAATGCCCGTGCTATCCACAATATGGAAAATGTCTGAATGTTTAAGAACAGGATGATGTTGTGAGATAAATATTATCCGTTATTTTGTAGGGTTGGGATAATAGGTGACTTTAATAATTTTTTTATTCTGTTTTATAACTTTGGTTATGGGGAAAAAAGACACTGGATACTCTTGTAAAATGGTGGCTCGGTCAGGTGGTTGGAACCTTGATCTCACCGTTTTCTGGCTTTCTGAGTAAAAATCTTTCTCGGTGTTGAGGGTGTTGGATTTTTTTTTTGTTATATCTGATTCCATGGGA